>CM019215.1:427881-467040 GCA_009741485.1 Malurus cyaneus samueli
CCCCCAGCGAGACCCAACCTTAACGAACACCAGCATCTGCAGCTCCTCTGATCAGCGAGATCCAGAGGAACCCCAAGCAGCCTCCTCCTGTCCAGGCCAGCAAGCTGGAAACACCGGCCATCTTCTAGAGCAGGAGGAAAGGGCTGAATCGATGCCTTCTACTTGGAAAAGCTCTGCGCAACCACTGGCAGCTTGAAGGCAAGCAGACATTGTGGAGCCCTCTCCAGTTCGTATTTCCCTGGCGTGTGTAGGCTTCTGCTGTCCCAGGTTGCATTCACATCCCTCCTGCCAGCATCTCTCGCCTCTCACAAGACCTTATGGATCGATGTCAGACGGCTCCAGCCCCTCACTCTCCTCCAGCTGGCGTGCCTCGAGCAGTGCTGTGCCACCTGCACCTCTGCTGCCCTTCACAAGGAGAGCTGAAATGTTGGCATCTGCCGAGGAGCTGGCTGACTTCCCGAGACAGTGCAGGCTCACAGCGGCCTCAGCTTCATATGCCCTTTCCTTCCTCCTGCTCCTATTCTAGCTTTCAGTGCAGAGGGAGGAAACCAACGATGAAGATTTTGAATAGCCAGTCCCCTCATTCCACTGACCCAGCTCCTGGCTCAGCCACAACACCCAGGTGGAGGCTGGATCAGGATGCTTCCCCAAGAATCTTCCGTGCAGGGCTCACCTTGTCCTGGCACCTGCTGGATCTCTTCCAAATCTTGTATCCCTTTTGGGGACTCGAAGCCCAGCTATGAATATGAATCCCAAACGTTTGTAGGGCAGAAGAACCATCGGCATGTGCATGAGGAGAAGTCCCACAGCAGTGTGCAGGTAGGAGACCACACTGTCAGACCTTCCTGGAGCGCCACGCTCCCTCAGGCCGCTGATGACGGCCTTGGGCTGATTATGGGCGGTGCACTCACAGGGGCTGTATTTATTGGGGCGCACTCACAAGGGCTGCCAAATCCCTGCTGACAATTCGGGGAGGGGGATCAGGCTTAGAACATAGCTCCATCCATCCCAAACAGAAGCTTTCCTGGCAGGGCGTGCAGAGCATTCCAATAACATCACCCCCGGACAGGCTTGCCATGTACTCATTTGGACTCCAGTTGTACAAATCCGCTAGATGCCTCCCTTGTTTCTCTCCTTGATTTCATCATTGGGTTCTGCAGTGAGGTGCCACGATCACACATTTGCAGGCTGAGAGGAGGAGAAACAACGCTTTACAGGATTCATTATTCCCATGGGATGAATAATTTATTTAGACGAATTTTTTTTGCTTTTCTGTGCCGGTCTCTCACTGAATATGATAGCGAAACGATATGAAGTTACCATCGTGTGTCTACGCCAATGGCTTCCCCCATTTCATTCTTCTGCTTTTCATTCTCTGGAGATAAGAGGAATTATAAGCGAAAGAAATTTTAATTTCAGCCTTGAAGAACGCTAGCAGAGGGTTGATCCACTTTCGTGAGAGCGCAATCACGTTCTACTTTTGTGTAAGAGTTTGTGCCCCCGGCTCTGTGGTTTATTAGATTTGGAGGTCTCTCTTGTGCATAGCTCTTTGAGAGTTTACAGCTTTGGAAAAGATGATTATTGTTTTCGTCTGAAAGCCACTTTTACAGTTCAGACGGGTTAATTTGGCTGTACAGAGTTGTGACACTTAAATGATTAAAATGTTGCTGTGCTCTTGCGGGTGTTTTCTGACTGCTAGCAACCCCAGCGCGCGGTGGAGTCTCACCCAAATCTGAGACCTGGAGCTCCCCTCTGCAATCTCCTGCAGCTCCTCTACATCTCCTCCTTCCTTTCCTCTCCTTCCCACCTCCTCCTCTCCCCAACCCCGTGGTGTCACGGCTGGACCTTGCGCCCTATAATAACACCTCATTTCCTCTGCTCCACGCGGAGAGCTTTCTGAAAGATCCTCGCTGTCTCCTTTGAATTAATGAAGGCAGGCCTTTTTCTAGCGCTGCATACGCCTAGACGCAGCTCCTTTCGCTCGGAAATTAATTTAATGACTCATTTGCTTTTCTCCGCGTCCTGCCCCCTCCGCCCTTGGCCAGGAGCAGCCTGCGCCGGGCTGGGTGTTCCCTGTTTCTCAGATTTACAGCCCGCTTCTGCGC
Source organism: Malurus cyaneus samueli (assembly GCA_009741485.1). Lineage (NCBI taxonomy): Eukaryota > Metazoa > Chordata > Aves > Passeriformes > Maluridae > Malurus > Malurus cyaneus. The sequence continues at coordinate 429,987 of CM019215.1, forward strand.
ATTCCATGACGACGTCCCCAAGGCTCCCGAGCTCTTTCCTTGCTCCACGAGCGAGTGGCAGCCAGAGCTGTATAAAATAAACAGAAGCTGGATCACAACTCGGCAGCTCATCATCCGTAGTGCTCAGCGCTGCCTCAGTCCCAGGGCTGAGTGAGCACACTCTGTGTTACAGCCTGGCAAGTTTCCATCCTTTGAAACAACTTTCCATCTTGATCAAGTTTGACCGGGATCCTATTGATTATGGCCTCCCCTCGCCTTGTGGTTCGGTTGTCTGATAAGCCGGGCAGCCCGGACCTGGTGGAAAATCATTTAATGGAGGAGATCTTGAAAGAACTTTTACTGCCACTTCCTGCCTACTGTGTGAGCAGTTCCAGTATAATAGGTGGACACAGTCTCATGCACAGCCAGGGGAAAGATTTCCAATCCATCAGCGGATGGCACAGGCTGGTAACGTTTGAGAGACTTACAAACCATTCAGATTCCGAGAGCACATCATGAAAAGCTGAACTCCTTGTCATCACTCTAATGTATTTGATTACTGAGAGTTTATATTATTCTGGCTTAAACGTTCATCCTAACAGGCAGATTCACAAGCTGGTGTTGGTTGATGCAGTGAGATCTGAGGTGGGCTGCAACAACCAGAATATAGAGCCATGCAAGGCACCATATAATTATCTCTTTGTGTCAACCATGCCAGGTTGGAAGGATTTTTGCTGGTACAAGCTAAAGAGTAAGAAAGATTTCCAGGAAGCCTGTGAGGTCTTCTGCTCACTCCAGACTGATATCCCTCTGCTCAGACCCTATTCCCCAGAGTGGCTGGGTGCTCCCTCAGCCTCAGAGGTAGCTGCTGGGATGTTCCACGGGTTCCCTTTTCCTAATTGCCTTTGGGTTGATTGGCAGCGATGATTTCACCAGGGAGCTGCACAGCAGCTCTGAATTATGATGTTCATCTGGAAACGCTCCTGCCTCCGAGCATCTGATTTCTAAAGGGCTTTTATTGGGGAATTTTGGCGCGAGAGTGAGACACGTTCTCCTATTCACTTAGCAGAGACAGCATCTCATTTTTTTTGGGGCGGGGGAGTGGGATTACACTTAAATCAAAAGAAGAAACACCTGCCCGGCACATTTTGCTCAACCCCAAATTACAGTCAAACTTTAATGTTCTCTTTTTCTTTTCCATCTCATTATCAGCAAGACAAACAGCTCATAGTATTTCTTCAAGGAATTAAAATTCCTTGAGAAGTCTCCGGAGTTCCAGCACCGCATAGTGCTAAACCACAGACGCCTACGGCTGAAAGTTCTGCTCTGCTTTTAATTTTGGGGCAGGAAGGAATTTTTTTTTTTTTTATTCAGAGTTTGGTTCACTTGTGCGGGCCCATCAGCCCAGACTGCTGCTTTTCTGCGCAGGGGAGTGTTGACTTTGGCCTGACAGAGAGTTGCTTTCCCGTCCACGAGAGTATTCCGCCCACACCGATCTGATACATGGCGAGCATTATTTCATTTAGGATTTTCCAAAAAAGGTTCCCTTCGGTCTCCCGTAGCGACTAGAAAGACCTTTTCCTTCTGTTCTCTTGTTCGGCCTCGGCAGCCTTTGCCTGCAAAAATGCATTTAGGGTGGTCAGCGCTGCTGACCTGGGTCTGAAAGTTGGAATGAGGAGGGGGAAAGAGCAGCCTGGAGGAAATTTTGGGGGATTTAATGCGGCTGCCAAACCCCATTCTGTCCCTGCTGTTTGGAGAACAGCCCAGCAGGGTCTGCGCACCTCTTCCAGTGCACCCCAAATTCTGTGCTGGCAGCGCAATGATGGTGAACTGTGGGTGGAACAGGGTGCACCGAGGGCTGTCCGTCGGGAAGGTTCCACGGAATCCCAGAACCGCTGAGGTTTGAAAAAACTCCGAGATCACCGAGTCCACCCGGGACCGACCCCGCTTGTCAACCGGACCAGAGCATCCCGAGTGCCGCGTCAGCATGTCCTTCAACAGGGACGGTGACCACTCGCCACTCTCCATGCCCTCATTGCCGTGCGGGTGCGGAATGGGGGCACCGGAGAGGACGGGGACACGGAGAATGGGACACACGGATGACGGTGGGACACCGGTCTGAGGATGGGGGAGAATCCGGGAGGAGGGGGGAAATTCGGGAGGACGGGGACAGTAGCGAGACCGGGGACACCGTTGCGATGCAGGGGCGCGGGTGGACACGGGACACAAACGAGAAATCAGACACCAGAGGACACCGAGGGATACAGGACACCAGAGGGATTCAAGGGACACCGGAGGATACGGGGAACACCGCGGGACACCGGGACACCGAGGGTTAGGGACACGCTGGGGCACGGGGACCACGCGCGATATCGAAGGACACGGGGGACACCGGAGGGACGTCGGGACACCGGGGGAACCACGGACACCAGAGGTACGGACACGGATGGGGACACGGGACGCCGGCGGACATCGAGGGATACGGGGAACCTGTGGACACGGGACACCGAGGGATATGGGGCACGGGAACGGGAACCGCGAGGATAGGGGGACACCGGCGATATGGGAACCGAGAGGATACGACCGGTGAGGCATGGGCGGGACATCGGGACGGCGATACGGGACATCGGTGGTACCGGAGGATACAGGGACACGGGGGTTCACGATTCCGGCCCCCGCCCCGCCTCCGCCGTGGGCCCTCCTCTCCGGGCCCCTCCCGACCGCCGCCGCCCAGGCGCGCCGCGCAGGGGCGCAGCCGGCAGGCCTGGCCCGGGGCAGCAGCGCGGCCGGCCATGGTGGCGGCTCAGCCTCGGGAGGTCCCACCTCCGGACATGTTTAGGAAGCAGGGAGCGGACTCGGGTCGACATGCCCTCGACTCCGGGCTGCCCCCCAGCCCCGGCCCGGGCCCCGCACGCCTGGCTGCTCTCCTCGGCAGCCCCGACCGCGCCCGGCCGAAGGGTCTCCCGGAGCCCGAGCGCCCGTCCCGCGGCTCGTGGTACCGCTCCTCGTCGCTGCCGGACCTGCGAGATCCTCCGGGAGGCCTCCGGGGCTGCGGGACCGCAGCTCCGCCCCGTCCGCGCTGCCCGGCTCGGTGCCGGCCGCTGCAGGTGCGGGGCCCCGAGGAGCCGCTGCCCTTCGGACCCCGGGCGGCGCTCGGGCCCCCTGAGGAAAGGAAGGAAGAAGGAAGAGGTGGACAACCCCGCGGGGTTACCGGGCGCGTCGGTCCGGGCTGCGATTTGGCTGACACCACCGCCGTCCTGCGAGTCGCTTCGCTGAGCCGGTATGCGCTCGGCGCTGGTGCTCCGCGGAACGTGCGGCTGCACCGGTGAGGAAGCGATCCCGCCGGAACCGGGGCGCGGGATTTATTACAAAGCTCTCTTTTGTGAAGAAGCTTTTTTATCCTTTTGTGAAAGGGAAGCTCCTCTCCCTCCTCCCCACTCCGGCGGTTGGGACGGATCACAGCGGGTCTTTGAAAAATCCTGTGGAAAGGGAACTCCCGATTATTCCGAGTGCCCGAGCAGTAACTTTCATTGTTGTATAAACCGTGGTTTAGTTGATTTTTTTCCACCACAATAGTTTTTTGGAGTTGGACTTCTTGTAGAAATACTTTGGAAACTCGATTTAGAGGAAAATCTTTTTCTGCAGGGGCGTGCTGTGAATTGAGAAGGCCAGGAGGGAAGATGCTCACAGCCCCCTTGATGGTGAACACACGTGCGGATGGCTTCAAAGCACGCACGGTTGGGTTTCCATCCCGTCAGGCTGCTCTGCTTTCCTCGGAGGGGATCGCTGCTCGGGCTCGCGGTGCTGGGTACCCAGAAGAGCCCGGGAGGGACAGCCCGTGAATCACCGCTCAGCGGGATGTTAATCCTTCCAACACGTTGGGTGGAATTAGGTTGGATTTCACGCCAGGCGGAGCGAGAGAGGTGGCTCAGGTAGGTTCTCCCGTGAGAATAGATTCCTGCTGCGCTCTGTGGTGAACCCAGCGAGGAGAATTCTCTACACCGATAAAATGTTGTATAACTTGAGTGTGGTTAATACAGGCCACACTGCCCTGCAAACTCCTCTCTCATTCCCAGAATGGTTCCTTTGAATTACCTCCTGAATGTCTGGGACCTTGCCTTTCAAAAATGCCCCTGGCCACCTTTGGATGCTAGTAAACTCCGTGGAGTCAGCCGAGGATGCACCTGTAGCACATCTTGGAACCAGCAGATCCCCTGCTCGTAAATGTGAACCTCAGCAGCTCCATATGGACTATAAAAAAATTCATTTTCCTGGAAATATATGATTGTAATGTAGATTCAACAAAATGTAACTGAAATATTTTGCTTTTTTTTTTTTTCAGAGTTCGTGTTCTCCCAGCCCCGTTCTCTCCAGCTGCCTCCAAGTTGTGTCCATTATCCTTTGGAGAAGGAGTTGAGTTGACCCTTTACACCGACAGGAAATCAGGTAAATATTCATATCCAGTCATCCCTTTGGAAGAGGAGCCTGTAAAAGGAACAGTTAGGCCTTATCAGTGCTGTGAGTAAATTAATTTATTTGCAGCAGCCCATTGTTCACCACAGTGTACATTCCTGGACCTGGACATTTGCACAGCCCAGAGTGTTCAGCCTTTTTATCCCACCATGTGGAGTTTTCCTTGTTTTTTGGGTTTTTTTTTGTTTTGTTTTGTTCTTTTTTTTGGTTATTTTTTTTCCCCAGGAAGACTTTCTTGTATTTACTCTCCTTGTGCTGCCTCCAAAATGGTTCCTTTTAACTGATAAACCACGGAGGAGGAAAGCTTCAAAGATCTTGCAGAAATTCTGCTCTTGCAACCTCATGTTTGTAATAAGCTCTTCATCTTAACAGCTGTGCTCTTCTGCATGAACTAAAAGAAACAGCAACAGTCCACGTAGGAGCAACATAATTATTCTTTTTAATGCTCTGCACCATCCCAGCCCGGTGACATTATTCCCTTGAACACCACATATCTGCAGTAATGAGAAAAGAAGGCCTGGGTTGATGACTGGCACATTAGAGGGAGACTGATAAACATCAAACGGAAGCCTAGTGCAGGGGGGGAGGAGAATTATATCCTGAGCTGGGGAATTGTTCCTGGTGCAGGAATTGTTCCTGGGAGGAATTCTGTTCTAATGCAGGGAATTCTTTCCTGGAGTGGGAAGGAGCCTGAGCTGTGGCTGGAGCTGGAGCAGTTAAAGGAAAAGCCGCCCAGAGCTGTCCAGCGTGTAAGAGATGAATACTTCCTTTTGCAATGCAAGATTTGGGGTGTGCAAGCTTTGTTTTCCTGCCAGCTGAGCCTTCAGGAGCTTTGTCTCCGACAGCCTGTGCTCGGGGCGCTAGCAGAGCGCTCCCGTGATTCCTCAGGAGATAACGCGGAATTCTGCGCTCCTCCGGGATTTGATGCCGAGCCCCCCAGTGCTCTCAAAGCTCCGGGCTGGAGTTCACAGGAGCGTTTGCACTCCCCAGAGCCGGGGCTCAGAGGAACGCTCGCAGCCGGGCTAGCAGCGATAATCCCGGGATGCTCCTTCCTCATCTCCCTAAAAACGCGTCAACGCCATCGGCCGGTCGCGCTGGAGATCCCCCCAAAGCCGCGGCGGAGCTGACCCTCCCCTTGGCGGTTGGGGGCCAGGTACAACCTCCCTCCGGTAGCGCTACGACTCGGAGAACGCTTCATCGACGACGTCTACCTGCCCGTGGGGCGAGCGTGCTTCGTGCAGCCAGCACCGTTGCTGTGCGTGCCCGACTGCTCGTGCGCCGCTACCGTCCGAGGTGCGCTCGAGCCGCCCCCGAGCCCCGCCGCTTCACCAGCACCACCATATCTCCCCAAGACGCCAAACTGTCTACACGCACACGCTGGACTACAACTGCCGCAAGGCCGCCCGCGGTCGTCCAGCGTTGGAGCTGGACACTCGGAACCCCGCCCCGCGCTGCTGAGCGCGCTCGCGCCCGCTCGCTCCGTCCCTCGCGGGCGGGCAGCTGACCCTCTCTCTCTCCGCTCCTAACTCCCGCTTCCGACGTCGACGCTGAGTGTGTGATTTCTTGGGAACCTGGCTTAGTTAAGATTTCTCTTCACCTCCCCCTTTTCCCCGCGTTGAAATAACGGAAAAGCTTTCCCCTGAGGAGAGTGACAGGTAAGGATGAGTGTGGGATGGATGGAGCCTGGATGCCTATTGATGCCTCGTGGTGATGTGCACGGAAATCAGGGCAGCTCTGCCTCGCCAGGTTCCACACATGCTGTCAACCACTTCAGTTAGATCCCGTTTTCTCCTGAAATTGCTGGAAAAGGCTAAAGAGGAAAACCGCGGAGTTCTGCGTTTTAACAAGCATGAAAATGGTACACACGGCGTTCATGCCTCATCAAGAGGTGTAAACGGGGGAAGGAGGTTCTGAGCAGAGCAGATGAGCTGCTCTCCTGCACAGAGAAAGATCGTGTGATTCCCGTTCTTGGGGTGGAGAATCCTCTTTGGTCTGTGGTACACACCACGCGTCTCTGCACGGTTGTCACACAGAAATTCCAGGCCAAAAATCATCCCTGTGCTGCTGGAAAGTCGGATCTTGGTGATGTGAGTGGAAAACACGAGTGCCTGTTTATGTACCCGCTGCTGCGTTGCACTGTGTGAGCTGTAACCAAAGAGAGGTTTGGGTGAAGTTCGCTGGGCACAGGACCCAGAGCAAAGGACGGTGCTGGGGGTTCAGATGCTATCAGGTGGGGCGAGGAGGTGGTGAACAGTGGGCAAAGGCGGGCAGGTTTTGTGGGACCGGCAAAACCCCATTTGGGTCCTTGGGTCGGGGTCACTGGATGGGCTGAAAAAGCCTCTCCTAGAGTCTCGGTGGGTTGGGACCAAAGGTGAGTCGACTTCAGATTCTATAAAATCCTATTTGTGTTAGTTTATCCCGTCTTTGATGGAAACAAAGTGGGGAAGTTTCTTCTTTTCCCAGATTTCTTTCCCTGGGTGGAGAGCGCTCTGCCCTGGGGAACGCGATGCTGACTGTTTTTTTTTTGTGGGTGCAGACACTCAGAAAACCCCACAGACCCAGAAATGGCTGTTTCCACTTCCAAAGCCCCTCTCGTGCGGTGTGCAGCACCAGCCCGGGCAGCTCTGAGAGAGGCTTTGGCCACGCCGCCCAGGGGTGATTCGGGCTGTCTACCGTGCTGGGTGTTTGTTGCAAGTGGATGCGATGTGAGGAAGTGATCCCAGGAGCTGGAGAGTGGGACCGAACAGGCAGCAGGAGTGAAGCCTTAGATTGTGTGATTGGGTTTTTTTCTAGTTGTTGTTAGGTTTTTTTACTAATTATAGCCCAGAATGAACATCCGTCCTGGTAGCAGATCTCGAGAGGACTTCTGATGTGCAAGTGTAGCCTTCAGATCGTTCCTAGTTAGAAGCAATAATACCCCACTAAATACCCTTCCCACACCTGTGTTTAGAAAAAACTACCTGATTTTTTAAAGCGAGCAAACTATAATTATTACCTCTCGGAGAGTATTTTAATTGGTGGAGATGCCTTTTAAATTATATTCATATTTGACATTTGCAAAGCTCTGATCGCTCTGTGCAAGTTGTCCTGGTGTCTGTGACGTTCCCACCTTCCTTCTGATTTCAATTTGTCTTTTACTTTATTGTAATAAACATCTGAAATCACCATCCTGCGGGTAAGTCTCTTTATTTTCTCCTTCAAAGACTTTTTTTTCGGTGTGTTTGTGCAGTTACTTAGAAATAAATGCATAAATTTCCTGCCAATCCAGCTCCCTCCTTTCTTCTATTTGTTGTTTACATATTCTAGGAGGTGTTTCCTACATAAAACTGTCTTATATAAAAAAACAAACCAGCACCAAATGTTTCTTTGTCAGTTAGTAAAACATCAAAAAAGCTCTTGGGAACACTGAAAATCCTTTTGTGATGTGCTGGAGTTGTTCATCTGTACAGGTTTTACTTTTAAAGAGAGTCTGGTAAGATTCTAATCCTACAAGTGAAAGAACATCCCTTCCAAATAGACATATTCACCGGTGTATTTATTTTTAAAATGTAGACGCTCAAATGCTACATGTGTAAACGCAATATAAATGTAAGGCTAGAGTGGGTTATTAAAATTTATAACTAAAATTTACAAAATTTATAAAACGAACAGAATTATTGTAAACTTTTATGCTGAAAGAAATTCTGTGGTGTTTTTCTGGATGCTTTAATCTGTTCCTTTAACCTTCCCACATTTTGCACGCCCCGCTGATTTTGTTAGTGACTCTGGCAGAGCACGAATGGATGCAATTGGACATCAGTTAATTAATTCCTAATGAGATTTTTTTAATTTTTGCTTAACTTTTTATTGGTTCATTGGTTATGGAGCTCTGGATGTGTAATCGACATATATCGGGTCTGGGGAGCTGCTGCTTCTGCAAAAGGCTCGAGAGCTTTTGGGAATCCTGGAGATTTAAAGTACTTAAACAAGAAAATGAATAGAAACTTCAAATTCCTGTAAAGAGTCTATGAAGAGCAATTAAGGGAAAAACTTTAAAATCATCATTATCATAATAAAAAATAATTTAAAAAAAAAAATAAAATCAGTGTCTTTCAGGGAAGCTTTCTGAAGTGTGACCAAACTTTGCAATTCTTCCTTCGGTGAGGTCTGGGTGGTTTTCCTCAAGTCTTGCCATAACATTCTATATGAAAAATTTCTTTTGCTGTGAGGATTTAAAGAAGAGGAGTGCAATATCTGTTCAGTGAGATTTTTAAATTCAAATTTAAAAGCATAACCCCTTTGTTTTGGATGTGCTGATTCCCTTCCATGCGTGCTGCGCTTCTCCAAAATGTCACATCTGAGGGGCTGAGATAATGAATTTTTGTAACAAAATAAAACTCTGAACCCAAGAACTGGATCAAAAACCAAGAGGGGAGGGTTGGATTCCCATCCTGATTTTGCAGCTTTCTACAAGAAGATTTTTGCAGAAGTTTTGCAGAAACTTTACCAGTTCTGGGGAAGGTAAGTGCCTGTGCCTGGAAATGGTTTCAGCCTCCAGACAAAGTGTCTGCTCCCTCATCTGCTCACAAACCTGCAGTGTGAATATCTGGGAAGTTCAGGAGTGTTATTGGGAAATAAACCAGCAGCAATAATCAGGGATATTCCACACAAACAGGGTGGAAATGAGAACTTCTAATTATTGGTGCAGTCTGAGTTGAATCTGTATTTTACCAGGTTGGTTTGGTTTTTAAAATAGAAATTTCCTGCAGGCAGGACAGTGAGGAATTGCTGCCGAGCCACAGAAATTATTGGGATTTTGGATGGCACCCCTGGGATAGCCCAGATGTTCTTTCAGCACTCAATTCTGCTGAATTCAGCTTTTCTCTCCCAGGAAATTACTTCTGGAATCTTCTTTCCCCGACATCCTGGAGTGCCTGGAGGTACAATTCGTACCTTTTCCTCCTGTTCTCCCTATAAACACGCAGCCTCTCCTCCTCTGCCACAGGATCCTCCAAAATCCCATCCCAACGGAGGCTTTCGCTCAGCTGAGCACTGAGATCTTCCTCTGCTCCTCCAGAACCCAAAACGCTCTGAGTTGATGCCACATCTTTGTTTATTTTTGCATTTTCCTGATTCTCCTCTGCAGCTTTCTGGGCTGGGTCAGGGTTCCTCCCAGGATTTGGGATTTGAAGCGCTGGAGGGGAGTGGGCCCGCTGCTTTCTGCCTTTTTGGCATCGTTTTTCTGTCAAAACGACAAATTCTGTTAGCCAAAATGTGAGTGATGCCTCTGAGGCTTTCCAGCTTATTTCATTAGAAAAAAAAAAATAAAATGAGGCAACTGCTTGCTGTGCCTCAATAAAACCCCAAATCGACAGGAAAAATAGTGGCCAAAAAAGTCTGATTTTTAAGTAGGAAATATATATTTTTCCGATTGGCCAACACAGGGATTCTTGCACCTGTAAAAGGTATTTATTGAGGCTGTTAATGCATTAATAGCACTCCTGCACTGCCATCGAGTTTCCTGTGTTTGCCTGACTCTGTTTAAGCAGGAAATTGATTCTTAGCGTTGGGATATTTAAAAAAAAAAAATAAATAAAAAAAGTTTTACCTATTAATACAGCGAGCCACTGATTTTGATATTTTTTTTTTAACATGTAAATTTGGAAATTTCCGGGCACCTTTTGTAGCCTGATCCTGGAAACGAACAGAATTATTCCTTTACACAGGAGATTTTTTGGAAATGCAGTTTTCTGTAGTTTTATCGACCACGACAGATGAGTGACCCACACCAGTAGGAAGGTGAATACTTCAATATTCCCCGAATATTTCCAGCATTTTGTGGGATTCCCAATCCCTGGCAGGTGCCTTGTGCCTCCTGCTGCTTACTCGGCGCAGTTACACGCGCTCCATCCTCGGGACGGATTTGTGGAGGAAATTCCGCGTACGAGCGGGTCAGGGGGAGGGTTTAAAGCCGCATCTTTGATTTTCTGGGTAAAACCGGTTTTTTTCTGCCCATTCATCTGCCTTGGTAGTGTTGGCACTTGGTGACACTGGTGACACTGGTGGCACTGGTGGCGTTGGTGGCGCTCCTGCGTGCCGTGTTTCTTTTTCCCCGCGGTGTTTTTCGTGCCGGTCGCTTTGCTGTCGGAGGTCGGTTCCCGCTGTCCCGGTGCCCCCTGTCCCACCCCGGGCAGCGTGACCCTCGGCTCTGCCCCTCCGAAGTGGCACGAGCTGGCAGGGGATCGAGAGATGGAAATTCAGCGGCTGGCAGTTCCTCCCCTGTCTGTGACCCCTCTCCGTGTTTCCTCTCTGTCCCTTCCCTGTCCATCTCCCCCCACCCTTCTCCTCCTCCTCACCTTTTCCTTTCCTCCCTGCTCCCTCCAGCCTTTTCCCCTCCATCTCTCCGCCCTTCCCTCCCGCGCTTCCGTCCGGTCTCCAGGCAAAGCTGGTGGCACCGGGACAAGCCCGGGCTGGCCTTTTCGTCACCAGGAGCAGCTCCCCTGTCCCCCTTTGTCACCGGGAGCAGCTCCCTGTCCGTCCCTGTTTGTTCACGGAGCAGCCTCCCCTTGTCCCCCTTTGTCACGGAGAGCTCCCCTTGTCTCCCCTTTTTGGTCACCGGGTAGCAGCTCCCCTGTCCCTTTGTCACGGGAGCAGCTCCCCTGTCCCCCTTTTGTCACCGGGAGCCGCTCCCTGTCCCCCTTTTGTCACCGGGAGCAGCTCCCCTGTCCCCGCCCCTGTCCCTGTTCCCAGAAGCATCGATATTCCTCCAGCGTTCGCTTCGCCTCGCACATCCCTGAGCAGGTTTTCTCTGCCAACAGGAATTTTTTTGATTCGGATGAGGGAATGAACCGTTGACCTTTTCATTAAGGGAAGGTAATTATAGGGACGAGCACAAATTGAATCCGAGGGTTGCAATCAGAGAAACAGCTCGGAGAAAGCCCAAATCACGGAGACGCTGATATCGAGGGCGGCAGACGGGGGATGGGATAGGGCTTCCTGGGATGTGGTCATGAGCCCGTTTTTCCTGGGAAATTCAGAGAGAGGATCCAGGCAGCTTGGCCTTTGGAAAGAGCTCGTAATGAACGTTATTAGTTGAAGATTAAAACGCTAATTGTCCACCTGAAAATGCTGAGCCGATGGTGAGGATCCTCAGCCGGAGGAGGCTGTGGGTAAATGGGAATGAGAACCAGGAATGAGAGCCAGGCTTTGGGAAGAAGCTCCAGCCGTGCCACACCTCAGCTCTGGCAGCAGAACAGGAGTTCAGATCCTGCTCTCCATCCCAGTTTTCCCATTTTTCTCCATTCCAATCCTGGGCACTCCAGGATTGCTTTATCTCAGACCATTCTACTGTGCGTTAAAGCTGATTTTTAGCACCTGTGGTTCCTCTGTAGGACACCACACCCCCGAGTTTCACCTCCCTTCAAAAAGCTGCTCCTCATTTCCCTTTCCTCGAGGAACATCCCATTCCGAGAGGTTCCCTGTGAGGAGAAGGGATCAGCTCAGGGCACCCACAGAGCCTCTGTCACAGCCTGCGGTAGGAAATTGTTGTCCCTTATTGTCCTTGTCACAGGGATGTTTAAAATCTCTGGCAGCTGCGACCTGGTGAATAATTCAGCAAAACCCATCATCGATAGAAGAGAGTCTTTGAAGGGTTCTTTGGGTGGAACTGGAAGTGCCTGCCTCCTGAGAAACGAGTCTATTAAAAATTGACTTGGTGCTATCGAAGGTAAAACCCGCCTTTAGCCTTTAAAAAATTTTAATTTAACATCGTATTTATTCTCTGTGACAACCAACTACCGAGGCCCAGCCCTGCAGGCAGAGTCCAGAGCATCTGAGGGGATCCTGACGAGCAAATCCAGCAGTGGGATGGATGCAGGATCTGAGATGTGTGTAATTTCCTTGCCAGCACAGCTGCTTAAAGAAGGTAATTTATCTTTTCTCCTGAAGCTGCCTGAACCCGGTGTTTAATTTATTTATATTATTGACTGCGTGGAAGTGCTACCCCGGTGCGAAATGTCACCGTCGAGTGCTTTCTTCCACGGAGCTGCAGGCTCTGTGTTTGTTCAAAATGCTTCCTCTGATGTATTTTTCAACAGTTGCCTAAACCAGAAAGCAAAATATGTGCTTAGACTTGAATTTAATTTAGGTGAAAGGTACCTGGGGGTCCCTCAGCTTGTCCTGTGAGTTCCAGATTTCTCAAGAGCAGGCTCTGAACAGTGGAAATGCAATTTAATTTCTCTCCCTTTCTCTTTTGCCTTTTTCTTTCCCCCCTTCCCTTCCTTTCACATGACAAATTCACTCACAGGACGTTCAGACAGCAGTGAACCCAAATTTCTGTGTTCCAGTGCAAAGGAATTATTGTGTTCCTATGATTTGCAATTTGTTGATATCACCATGGGCTTTGATCCCAGGCTTCCTTACATCCAAGACTCTAATTTTTGCTGCTCGTACCAGGCAAGCATGTTGTTTCTTTTGGGGGTGAACTCAGCATAGGTTGGGTCTTCTCGTTTTAAATTGCTGAATCCCTGTGGTGTCCGAGGACTGGCAGGTGACTGGCCTTGTTTTGTTTCTTTGATATTTTTTTGTTGATTTTTGTTTGATTTTTTTTTTTGTTTTGTTGTTGGGTTTTGTTTGTTTTGTGTAATACCCCCCCCCCCCAATCAAAAAAAAAAAATTAAACAAAAAAAACCAAATAACACAACCCTGTAAATTCCATTTTTATGTGTGGGATGGGTTTTTCCTGTTGATTTTATTTGTTTTTGGGAAGTATTGTTTTTGTTTTCATTTTTCTTGTGTTGGTTGGGTTATGGTTGGTTGTGTTTTTCCTGTGGGGTTTTTTGTTTTTGGGAGTGGTTTTTTGTTTTGTGTGTGATTTTGCTCTGTGTTTGTACTTAGGTTGGCTCTTTTTCGTTTCGTTTCGTTTTGTGTTTCAGGGTGCCGTGGTTTTTGTTTGTCATTGTTTTGGGGAATTTCCTGTTTGTTCCTTTCGGGTGTTTTTCGGCGCAGCCACCTTTCCTTTTTTCTGGTCGGGTGTATTTTCCCCGTGGGTTCTTACTCTGCTTTGGGACGCACATCTGGCTGTGCCCACAGCCCAGAACGGGCTCTGGGGCACATCTGGCAGTGCCCGCATCCCCGTCAGCCTCTCCTGGACACATCTGGCTGTGCCCATTGCCCTGTTCTGCTCCTGGACAACATCTGGCAGTGCTTGGAGCCCACAGAGTATTGAGGGCAATTTGGCAGTGCCTCACATACCCTCCAGCTGCTCCCAGTCGCACTTCTGGCTGAGTGCCATCCCCTTCCAGCCTCTCTCAGTGCACATCTGGCAGTGCCCACATCCCCTCCAGCCTCTCTTGTGCACATCTGGCAGTGCCCACATCCCCTCCAGCCTCTCCAGGGACACTGGCAGTGTCAATCCTCCAGCCGCTCCAGCGCACTCTGCAGTGCTCACACCCCTCCAGCCGCGCCCATGCGCAATCTGCAGTGCTTAACTCCCCTCCAGCCGCTCAGTGCACACCTGGCTCAGTTGCCTCACATTCTCCTTCAGCTGCTCCAGTGCCTCTGTGGCAGTGCCACATTCCCCTCCAGCCTCTCTTAGTGCAATATTCTGGCAGTGATCCCACATCCCCTCCAAGCCGCTCTCCAGTGCACATTCTGCAGTGCCCGCATCCCTCTAGCCGTCCCAGCGCAACATTTGTGGCTGTGCCCACATCCCTCCAGCTCTTCTGATGCACAATGTGGCAGTGCCCGCATCCCCTCCAGCTGTTCTTAGTGCACATCTGGCAGTGTCACATCCTCTCCAGCCTCTTCTGTGCACATCTGGCAGTGTCCACATCCCTTCCAGCCTCTCTTGGACCACATCTGGCTGTGCCCACATCCCCTCCAGACTCTTCTGTGGACATCTGGCTGTGCCCACATCCCCTCCACTTCTTTCTTGTGCACATCTGGCAGCTGCCAATCCTCTCCAGCGGCTCCCAGCGCACATCTGGCAGTGCTCACATCCCCTCCAGCCTCTCTTAGTGCACATCTGGCTGTGCTCACATCCCCTCCAGTCTCTCTCTGTGCACATCTGGCAGTGCCCACATCCCCTCCAGCCGCTCCCAGCGCAATGTGCATTGCCGCATCCCCTCCAGCCGCTTCCAGAGCACATCTGGCGCTGTCGGGGCCGCTCGGGGCCGCTCGGTGGCGGTGCCAGCGCCAGCAGGGGACGCGCGGCCGCGGGGCGCGGAGGCGGGCGGGGCGGGCGCAGGCGGCTCGTTTCCGCTCTCCCGCGGCGGGGCAGCGGTCCGCGGAGCGGGCGCGAGTGAGGCCAGAGCGCAGGTGGTGTGCGCGCGGGAGCAGTTCGGCTTTGCCGGCTCGGCTCAGCCTGGCTCGGCTCGGTTTGGGGCGCTCCGGGCGCAGTTTGAGCCGAGTTTCAGCGCTCGGCGGTTGTCGGGTGTTTGTAGGAAAAGCGGCGTGCCCGGAGCTCCGTGGGAATCGGAACAGCTCGGAGGGGCCGGGGCAGCCACAGCCGGGGCTCCAGGGCTGGGAGAGTTCCCTGGAAGCTGCGGAGAGCTCTTCCGGATTGCGTTGGCCCTGCGAGCCTGCCCCGGGGCTGGGCACGGTGAGCGCCGCAGGTCCCTGCCCAACGCAGCCATGCTGGGAATTTGGGGCGAATTCAGGCTCCCGAAGGGAGGAAATAGTGGCAAAGATGGGGAGGGAAACAAGCCAGACCTGGGAGGTGAAAGCTGCTCCGTGGGTAAAAATCATCAGCCCCGTCCCGCTTTTGAGAGCTGCTCGGGGTTTTGGGGCGGGAGCCGCCACGTGCGGCTGGTGGAGGAGGGAGGGTGGTGGCTTTTGGGCACTCCGAGTGTTGTGTGTGCATGTGACAGTGTCACTCCGTGTCCACCCCTGGGGATTTTTGGGGTGCTGTAGGTTGGTTCAGGTGCTCTCCAGCCCCCGGTCAAAGTCCGTGGCTTTCTCTTTGCTCGTAGCGACGATGTCCGGGATGATAAAAAACTCGAAGTCGCCACGTTTGCGGTGTTCAAAGGCTTCTACGATGCCTAAACCCATATTTATCCCTTAAGGATGCTGAGAAAGGCTGTTCCATCCTCCACACGTGCTGCAGGCTCGCGGCCCAGGGCACAGCGAGTTTTTTGGCAAGGCCTGGCTGCTCAGCAGAGTTTCCCAATGAGTTCGGGCTGTTTTTTTCCTTGTTCTCTCGAGGCTCCCCTGTGAAGGAACAGCCCAGGTGCGACATTCCCTGACACACGCTCTGCTCTTCCCTCCCGTGTCCCATTCTTTCCAAGAAATCCGATGCTTCTCCGGCTCCTGGAGGTGCCACACGCCAGCCCTCAGCCCCAGCGCCTCCCGAGCTTTTCAGCATATCGCAACGGCGAAATGAGTTCCTCTAATTGGCCATTTAGATGCTAATTCGCTTCTCCCAAGCCTGCGCCAGATCAGCCTGGCCCGGAACGCAGAAAGAGCCTGCTGTCTCCATGGATTATTCACTTTGCATAACGCACTTGCCTGGCCGGGGATCAGGAGGAAATGGGTCCAAAGTCTGATAAATAGAGATACACCTTGGCAGGTGGAACAGTGCTGGCGTTCCTCGCCGGCATCGTGGAGTGCTGGGGCTGTTTGGCTTTGGCAAAACCTGTTTTTTTTTTTTTTTTTTCTGGATTTATTTTTGTTTTTTTCTTTTGTTTTTTTACAGCTCCCCATATCTCAAGCAGCCACGCTAATGAGTGCCTCTCGTTAATGAAGGGTTGTGGGTGCTGATTGTCGGCTTTCCCTTGGAGCTGATTTTATCTTCCTGCTCACAGGGACCTCCAGGGCATTGCATTTTATAAACTTTATAAACTCTGTCTTTAAAAGCAGTTTGGTTTCTTGTCGCTGCTGCCAGGATTGGGAAGCAGCCCTGGTGGAGAGGAAACTTCTTGGGTTTCCCCTCAAACCTCATCCTCACTCCCTCCTTTGCCAGCTTGGCCTTGCATGATAAGGACACCTCCCAGCTGGTGTTTAACTGGGCCAGCTGGTGTTTGATTCGGGCTGGGCCAACCAGAATTTTGAGGATTTTGAACGAGGTTGTCCCCATTTTGCTGGCACTGGCACCGCTCAGATTGAGCTTCCATGAGGAGACAGACCGGGGAAAGTCTGTCTGATTGGGTTTTGAAGTTGTTGTCCCAAATCTTGCCAAGGCTTTGTGGAGTTTATTTGGACGCTGTGCTTGGCCCGGGCTGCTGAGCTGTGAAAGTCTGATCCCGTTGGATTCTCCTGGCTCTCCATCTGCTGCCGAGGGCTTGCAAGGAATGGCAAAAAGCTGCTCCTCAGCCGTGCCCAGGTGTCTGTCTGCCCGGGAGAGGGGAGCAGGAGGTGCGGGGATCTCCTGGCTCTGCTCCCTGCCTGCTTAGCCCCTCTAAAATCATTTTACAGCGTTTTATTGGTGCCCACAGATGATGGGGCTGAGGAACTGCTGGATCCAGGCGTGAACGAGCCCTTCAAAGGGGTTCGTGTGTGAGAAAATCTGTAAACCCCTGATTCCGCCAGCGCTTGCTCTGGCTCCGAAATTTGGCCGGACCTTCAAAGCCGAGAGTGCGACTTTTGCCTCGCTCCTTTGGCTCCCGGGGCTGTTCCGCCGCTCCGTGCGCTCTGAAACACAGCAGCGCTGCTTTAAAACATCGAGGAAGGGTCGTGTTTGGAGTAAATCACCTTTCCGTGCCTGCTCGGGGAGGAAAAGGCTCCGGCCGCAGGGAGGGAGCGGGGCTGGGTTAACCTTATCAACCCAGCCATGGCAACGCCGGCGAACACTCGCTCAGTTGCCAAGGTTTCCCGGGGATAATGGGGTCTGGCAGGGAGCAGGGAGCGATTACAGCGATTTCTTTTGAGGGAGCAGCCGCTGAAAGGGAAAACGGGCCCGCAGGTACCTGGGAATCCTGGGGGAGGTGACGCCCTGCGAGCAGGAGAGTTAATTACGGCGGGTTGGGAATTGGGAGTTTGGCTCTAGCCAGCTGTTTGATTTTTATTTTTTTTTATGAAGTATTAAAAAAAAAAAGAAAAGCTTAATTAATTTCCTATGAAAACAAATTAATCTAGACACGAGCTGCTCGGCTGAAATCAGCAGGCGAATGAAAGCTGACTGGAGACCTCCTCGTGGGACGTTTTTTATCTTTGCAGGGCTACGAGGAACCGATGCTTGGTGGGCACCTGTAGCGAGCCCAGCTGCAGGTGTGAGGAGCTTTTTCTGTTGCCATGAGCACCTCAGTGTCAGCAAGAGCCTCCAGTTTGAACTTTGCTGTTGTCGAGGTAAAGTCAGAATGTGGAGGGGTGGGGAAGGGATTTGGTGCACTGAGGATGATGGAATTTCGTGGGTGGCACAACAAGGGGTAAATTCGGGACAGGACGGTGTTGAGGGTGTGAAACACTGAGCTGCAGGCTCAGGGGATGTTCTGGGTTCTGCACCCCCAGGGAAGGCTCGGCTCTGCAGGGCAGCGCTCCTCCCCTGTGCTGCTGTGCCAAGGGCAGCCAGGTGGACCCAGCTTTAATGAGGTTTTGTTTCACATGACTTCCTCCATCACAGAAAAGGAATGAGCAGGTGGAGAGGTTTTAAAGCAGATTGCACTCTAGTGATAGAGCTCCCCTTTTAATTCAGAAAAAAATCATATAAAAAGCAGAATTTTGGAGTGGGAGGCTTTCTTTCTTTTGCTGTTACCCCGTGGGCAATGCCCTTGCAGGTACCCAGGAGCTGTGGGTTTCTCCTGCTCACCCCTGGGAGGGACCGGCTGCTTGTGCACTCCCCTGGTTTGTTGAGAGGGCAGGAGGGGATGGCTCGGTGCTCACTGAGTGCTCCTGAGAGAGAATGTGACACTACAGGAGAGGGATGTTCCAGCACAGCCCAGGAAGTGACTCCCGGGCTGGCGTGGGTTTGTTATCTGCGTGTTTCTCATTTCCCCCGCACTTCTCGTCCCGTTCTCAGATAAGAGGGAAGATTCTTCCCTCCTGAGATAGTGCTCCCATTCCTCTGGCACCATCCCCGTGCCCGTGAGGGGCAATCCTTCCCCTCCAGTCCTCCTTTTCCCCCAGCAGACCATACCCTGCAGTCCCGTTCGTGTTCCCTTCTCGTTCGTGTTCCCTTCTCGCCACCAGGATTTTTCCCGAGGCAAAGACGCTTTGCAAGAGAACGCTCCTGTAACTATTTCAGGGGATAATCTCTCTGAAGGCTCTTTTGGGATCTGATGGCTCTTCAGGCCGTGCTTTGTTTGCCTCCTCTGTCTGCAGATGCTGCTCAGGGAGTGGTGGAGGACAGAGAGTGTGTGCTGAGAAGCGAGAGGCACGGCACCGTGACATTGCTTGTTTTCCAATGTTTTCGTTCGGTCATGCTGAGCAAAGCTCTCTGCGAGCCTGGAGAACGCCTCTGAGCCTCTCCTGAGGAAAATGCTCAGCTCACGGGCTCTCTTCTGACTCGCCCTCAGCTGTGGCAGAGCAGGCAAAGCTCTGCTGAGGACGGGGAGATGCTTCCAGCGCCGTTTTGAACTTTTCAAAGCGAGATCCCCTGCCCTGGCTGTGCTGTGGAGCTCCAGCTTTGATTCCAGAGACACCCCAGCCACCCCAGGCTGCTTCCCTGGAGCCCTGCGTGGGCTCAGAGCGTGGGCTGCACTGTTCTTCAGGTGTTCCTGAGTGGGAGGGAGGCACACACAGCACATTTGAGGAGTAATTTAATATATGCACATGTGTGGGGGGCTATATGTGCAGATGATCCTGTAACCACACATCACAGGCTGGGGGAATCGCTGGAAAATCCCAGGTCAGCCATTCTCGGTGAAATTTGTGGCTTCTCTCTGCTTCTAACTCGGTCCTGAGGGTGGGAGTTGCTCCCCTGGGTGTGAGTTGAGTGCCTCGGGATGTGTGGGGAAGGTGATCTCAGTGTTTTCTGCTCTTCTGAGGTTGTGAGGAGGATTCAAGGAGCAGGAGGTGCCCTGGCCCGGCTGGGAGTGCAAACCCAGCAGGGCGTGGAGAGAAGCTGGGGACAGAACTCCAGGGTTCCTCCTGGGCCTCTTTCAAAAACCAGCACTTTAACCAGCATGGTAAAAGCTTAAAAAATCATCTGTGAGGCTTCTGTCTGTCCTTCCTGCCTCCTGCAGCTTCCCCATCTCCTCCACGCCTCCCTTCGCTGCCGAGTCAGTCTGTGCTGAGCCTTCACCCTTTTCACACTCATTTCCCCTCGAACTGGAAGAAATCCGTGTGGAATTTCCCCTCTTCCCTCCAGCGCTGCGTTTCCAGGCCTTTCCCAGGAAACGGCCGGCCGGAGAGGAAGGAACCGGTTCATTGTTTGTGGCTGGCTCGGCTCGCAGGGCTGAGGTGGGAGCTGGCAGGACTGAGCTCGCAGCTCCCTGCCCCAGCTCGGTGTTTCTGCACCGGGGAATGTGAGAGCTCAGCCCGGGAGGGAAAATTGGATGTGCTCAGTTCTGAGAGAGGGACCAGGGCCGGCTGGCACGGCTCACAGAGCTCACTCAGTGTGGCAGCAGCAGATTGCAGGGGCAGGCACAGCCCCGCTGGGATCGAGCCTGCAAAAAAGCATTTTCTTGGGAACCCCAGCACAGCTGGCAGGTGAAACCCCTTTGCTGCCATCGTGTCTGATTCCTGCTTGCCAGCCGGCGTCAAACACCTTATCAGTGCCCAGCAGGTGTGGTTTCAAAGCTGGCGAGTGGCTGTGCGTTAATAGCCGGGAATCGCTGCTTTCGGGGCCGCCGAGACGCTCGCTCTGCTGGAGAGCAAATCCCGCTGCTTTAAAAGCTCCCGACATCAAATCTGTTTCGGCATCCATTGAAATCCTCTGGCTGTGGCTGTCCCTCGGTGCTTCCCTTTGGTCTGAGCCGCTGGCGAGGCTCGGAGCCGCTCGGGGGATGTTTCTGAAGTTGGTTCTGGCTGCTCCCATGGGTTCGGCGGAGCTGTCACCGCACACGAGGGATCGCGGGGTGGCCGTGGCGGAGACAGGAGCCCCCAGCGGGAGATTTTGCTGTCTGAGGCATCAGGGAATGCAAACAAGCTGCCATTGTAGGCTGCAGTTATAAATATCGGGCCATTATGGAGGCAGCTCTAATGAAGGAAATGACTTGCCGCTATTCATGCTGATTGTCGCGTGGGTTTTTGTTTGTTACCCCATTAAGAGGTTAAAAAAAAGGCAACTGTAGCTTCTTTGTGTCCTTCGGAGCGGCTTTCTCTGTCAGAACCGCAGTTCTGGGGGCTCTGGAGGTGGAGAGGCAGAGATTATTCTTACAGACAACGCTTTTCTCTCCTTCGAGATGAAAAATCAGTTCTGACAAAGACTGTCTGGCTTTTATTTTTTTCTTTTTTACTTTTTTCTCCTCTTTGAGAGTACACCATAAAATCCTAACTCGCAACCTTGCCTTCAAGGTATCTGGAGGTATTTATTGGCTTGTGTTTTACGGGGATGATGGTGTGTTTTTATCGCTGTCTGTGGGTGAGAGGCTGGTGTGATGCTGGCGGGTCACCTCTGGTGGCTTTGCTGGAACGGTGGCTGCTCTTTGCTTCTTCCAGGTGTGACCCCAGCCCTCCCCAGGCCATGGCTGACATGATTTTCGGCAGCGGGATGGGCCCCTGGGTTTGCCCCAACGACCGGCAGCTGGCCCTGCGAGCCAAGTGAGTCCTGCCCACCCTCCTCATCCTCATCCTGCACCCCTGGGAGTCCATCCCAGAGCCTCCCCTGGGTGAAGGAAAGGGCTCAGAGGCAGCCTCAGGTCTCCCCAGCACCCTAAATGCAATTGATGGCATCCCCCAGCTGCCAGCATCCTTTTATTTTAGGGACTTGTCCTTCTATCCCACTTTCCCCTAAGTTAAAAATTACTGCATAACCTGAGACTGAAAGGGTGGAGATGAGTCAAGCACCAGAGCTGCGTTTTTCTTGGAAGATTTCCTTCCCTGGCTGCTGCCTGAGCCCCTGGGCTCAGCTGCTGCTGCTGCTGCTGCTGCAGAGAGTCAGAAAATAGGGGAACAGCCCACGTTTTTAGGGGGCTGGGAGTAGGGCACTCCCCTTACCCAGCCTGCAGAAAGCAGGGCAGAGGTGCCCAAGAGTGCCCTGTGTTCTCCTCGTGGCCATAAATCTATCCAAACCCCTCCTGCACGGTAATTAATTAATTAATTGAGCTGTGGAAGCTCCGAGTGAGCCAAGGAGAAGCGTCAGCTGCTGCATGTGAGGGTTTGAACCTGGGCTGGGCTGAGGGAGGATGCTGCCAAATTGATGTTTCTGTTTGAGCTGAGGGCACTGGGGTTGTGTGATCCCGAGGGAAGAGGCTGCAGGTGATCCCTGAGTTTGGGATTTTGCTCCTGGCATTTGTGGTGTGCTCCACCTGGACAGCTCCCACCTCTGTCCCCAGGGGTGCCCTCTGAACAGGAACAGGGGCTTGGGGTGGTGAAGCAGCAGCTGGAGCAGAAAGAGAGGTGAGAGGGTGGGGAGAGACTGCCCTGAGGGGTGTTTTAGGGGTGATGTGGTCAGTGAGAGGCCAATCCTGCCTTGGGGTCAGTCACGGAGCAGAGTTCCCTGCCTGGGGCTGTGTGTCCGGGCAGCTCTGGGCAGTGGGGCAGGGCAGGGGTCCCGTGGGGCAGGACAGGAGTGTCTGTGCTCGCCCTTCCCAGCTGAGCTGTGCCCTCCTCCCCTGCCCCAGGCTGCAGACAGGCTGGTCAGTGCACACCTTCCGGACAGAGAAGCAGCGGAGGACGCAGGCGCTGAGCCCGAAGGAGCTGGAGGTCATCCTGGGAGTGATCCGCAGGGCCGAGGAGCTGGACACGGCCGAGCAGCAGCGTGTGGGGTACGGCCACCCTCGCTGTCCCCTCCCCTCCCCGGGAAAGGGCAGCACAGCCTGAGCTCAGCCTCCAGCACCCACAGTGTCCCTGGGCTCAGTTATTTCCCTGCCCTCGTCTGGAGGTGGTGACCATCGAGAAGTGTCACATTTGCCTTCTCTCTTCTCCCCCCAACTGCAGCCGTGGCACTGTCCCTGGAAAATGCAGGTGGCTCTGGGAGAGGCTGGGCAGAGGCTGAACAGTGCCCAGGGTCTGTGCGAGGATGGCTGAGGATTGCTCCTGGCACAACTTTTCCTGTCCACAGGCCCCTGGGGCTCTGCCTGGAGCAGGGAACGAGTTCATGTTCTGCTCGGCTGAGCCCTCTGGATGGGGTTTGCTGGATTATTTAAAGGATTATTTAATTTACAGTCATTCTTCAGCTGCTGCAGGTTCCCATTTGCTCTCGGTGCTGCTGCAGGTCTGGCCCAAGCTGGGTCTGTGGTCATCCCGCACTGACTGCCCCTAAAGCCAGGGGCTGGGCAGTGCTGCAGGGTTTGTGTCCGTGGGACAGGGCACCCCAGTGTCTGGCAGGCTCAGCTTCCCCAGGCACAGCTCAACAGGGACAGGACAGCGATGTTTTTGTGACAAAGGAGAGCCCCCAGCAGCAGCAGTGCCCCTGAGGGCCCGGCCGTGCCTCAGTGGGTGCTGGTGGAGCTGCACAGGATCTGCCCTCACAGCTCCCGGGGTGAAAAATCCTCTGAAACACCCCTGGTCACTCCTGGGAGCTCTCTTGTGCAAGAGTCCGAGCTGAGGATTGTAAATCCATGAACAATGGCTCTGGCTGTGCAGCCACCACCACCTCTGTGCCATGGCCAGGCCTGGTTTGGTCTCATGGCTTCGTTTTGCTCTTTGTCCCTCAGTCTGCCCTTCCTGCCATGGCCAATCCTGTGCTGCTCTCAGGGAGATGGAGAAGCAGGGAGGGCTCGGCAGGTTCAATCCTCAGCCTTTCCCCGCTGTTTTTTGGGCTCGGCCTGCTCTGAAAGCTTTCCCTGCCCGCAGGCGCCTGGTGGAGAGGCTGGAGAACATGAGGAGGAACGCCATGGGGAACGGGCTGTCGCAGTGCCTGCTCTGTGGAGAGCTGCTGGGGCTGCTGGGCAGCGCCTCTGTCTTCTGCCAGGACTGCAAAAAGGTGAGTTTGGCTGCTCCTGGGGCTGCTGGGCAGCTTCTCTATCTTCTTACAACACTGCAGAAAGGTGAGTTTGGCTACTCATGGCTGCTCCTGGGGCTGCTGAGCAGCTCCTCTATCCTCTGTCCTCTGCCAGGACTGCAAAAAGGTGAGTTTGGCCACTCATGGCTGCTCCTGGGGCTGCTGGGCAGCTCCTCTGTCCTTGCCAGGACTGCAAAAATGTGAATTTGACCACTCATGGCTGCTCCTGGGGCTGATCTCTGTGGGAAACGCCACCAGGCCTTTCGGGAGAGCTCTGCAGGGTTGATTTGTTTTATTCTCGTCGCTGCTGTCAGACAATGGGGTTTTCTCTCTGAGCATTCCTCAGGATGCCGCAGTGCCCGAGCTGCACTCGGGGCTGGGATGGGCAGTGCCACCCCCTGTGCCTGTCCCAGCTGGGTTTGTGGGGTGGGACAGCAGAACCCGAGAGCTTTGCTGCTGCTCAGACAGCTCTGAGAGCTTCCAGGAGGGCTCCAGCCCATCCTCCAGCTCGCAGGCAGTGGGATTTTTCCAGCCCTGGGCTGTGTGTGACACTGACGGGGACAGCCCTGTCCTGCCAGCGCCCCGGGGATGCTCCCTGCAGCTCTCAGCTCCCCAGCCGAGGGTTTTGGGATTTCTGCCGAAATTATCATCTCCACGGCAACCACCTTCTCCTGCCTCTGCCGGGAGCTGCTTCTCCTGCTCTCCAAGCCCATCCTTCCCTGGGGAGTCACCTCTGGGAGCTCCTTCATCCCTGCAGAGAGGTGAGGGTGCCTGCTGGGTGCTGGGGTGTTTGTGACCCCATAAAACCTTCTGCTTTATCTGGGACCAGCTCCTGCTGGCACCTGTGGGGTCTGACAGCTTTGCAGACCACAGGACACCACAGGACACCACAGGACATCACCTTCTGTGGCCCCTCTGGCTGTTGTGGAACAGTTCCCGTGCACAGCAGGCTGCCCTGAGCTCTGTTGTTTGCAGGAATTGCGCGGCCGATGCGGGGATGGAGCAGAAAATTCCTCCCGAGGCAGTGCCTGGGGAAGGAAACACAAAATCTCAGTAGGAGGAAGAAGGTTTTGAGGAAGGGCTGTGGCAGGAAGCAGCAGTGGGGCACGGGGAGATTTTTAAAAGTTCAGATTTTTCTCATAGGCACCGCTCCATTATCATGCAGCACGTTTAATTCAATAGCAGCAATTTTAATGATGCACCTGAAACACAGAAAAGAATTCTGAAACAGCAAAGAATTCCCCTTCAGCAGGTCCCCGCTGCTGGGCAGAGGTTCTGCATTTCTGATGGATCTTTTTAGTGCCATTTCCTGCTTTTAAAATATACTTTTATTACTTTTATATATTTATTATATGCTATATATAATATATATAATATATAAAATTGTAATACATATAATCATATAACACATATAATAAAATATATAAACTTAAATATAATAAAATATATTATAATAATACTAAAATATAAGATATATTATTGATATTTATTATTTTTTATTGTCAAAGCCCTGTGGCAAGACACAGGTGTGAGCAAAGCCAGTTGGCTTTAATACCCTGAATTTTTATGGTTTTTTTTTTTTTCCGAGGGATGCTCCATTTCCCAGCTGCTCTGCAGGGAAGGAGAGGAGGAAAAGGCCGTTGAAATAGTGGGATTTTTCGGGATTTATGATTGGGAGCTTCCACTAGAGGGAGCGTTTGAATGTGCTATCGGGGTGGGGTTTGGGATCTTGGAGAGTGTTCCGGGCTGGGTTTCTCCCTCCGCTTTGGGGTTGGCTGAAGGAGAGTTTGGGGTCATTTAGGGGGTGTTTGTAATTGAATCTATAAACCCTCCTTGGTTTGGGGAGCACCAGGGTGAGGATTGATGCACCAGAGCAGATACTGTTGGGATGTTGGTAGGGATGATGAGGATGGGCACAGGAATGGTGGGATGGAGAAAGGGAGACCTTCATCCCTGGCCACAGCAGCAGCCCGGTGTGGGGGATGTCTAAAACCTTTCCCGGGCACATCCAGTGCTCGTGTCTGTCTGGGGAAGGCTTTATTCTCCTCTTGTGAGAGGCTTTTCCCCTGTGAGGATCAAAGGATTCGCCCAATTTCTCATTCCAGACTGAGAATCGCTGGCTCCGTTCTGTAATTTTGGGTGATTCCGGTTCTAAATGACTCAGAATTCCAGCAGGAGCTGGAAAATTCCCTCTTGGAGCAAGAAAATGTGTGGGGCCATGGCCATTCCTGCTCCCTAAACATTCCCAGATCCAGGAGGGGAAATGTGGGGTTTGAGGCTATGGATGTGAGGGAAAGGAGCAGAAAATTCCCCATCTTGCATTTATGCCTGGTCACAGCTGCTTTCCACCCCACAGAGGGTGGGGATTGGGATTCAGAGAACTCAAAAATACTGGAAATACACCTCTGGGTGATGGGGGTGGATTTGTCCAGCTTTTTTCTCACCCTGGAGCTGAGGACTGAGCTGTGGATTTGCTTTTTTCCTGTCCCCACAGACCTGGAGCAGAGGTTCTCCAGGATAAACAGAAAAACTGGGCCATGTTTAGGTTTTTAAGGAAAGCAGAACAAAGCTGTTGCTTCTCTCCCCCAAGAGCTGTGGGGAGCTGCTAACACTGCTTTTAAATTTGTTTTAATTTTTATTTTTTTCCCCCTCTCTCCTTGTTCCAGAAAGTTTGCACCAAGTGTGGGATAGAAGCTGCTGGAACCCAGAAACGCCCTCTGTGGTTGTGCAAGATCTGCAGCGAGCAGAGAGAGGTAAAAAATTGCTCAGGGGCCACCTGCCCACCCCAAACTTGCCCAGAGCATCACCTGGAAGGTGGGAAATGGGATTTGGGAAGCTGGGCTGGAGACCACAAGCTTCCCACAAGGGGGAAAATTTTGTTTTGTGAGGGGGAAAAACCACCCCTGGAGCCTGGCTTTGTGGGATTTTTCTCACCATGGTCATAAAGAGTTTGTTCCCTTACACCCTTTTCCCTCCTTTCTCTGTGGCAAATAAACTTGGCTAACTGGTTTTTTTTGTTTTTTTTTTAAATGCAGCTTGAGAGATGTAGAGCATAACTGCAATATTTGTCCCTCTAAAAATAACTAGGATTGCAGCCTTTAAATCTGTTTTTCCTCCCTGCCTGCAGAATCCCATAACTTGCCGGTGTGTGAGACTTCTAATGCAGGTCTCTAAATTTTTATGGCCTTCATCCTTGACTTTACACTGCAAAAAAAAGGAAAAAAAAAAAAAAGTGATGGGTTGCCTCAATTCCTGTCTGCCAGCCAGCATCCAGCAGCATCAGGGCTCAGCCTGTGAATTTGTTCTGTGATTACTGATGGATTTTCCCTTGTTCCCATCAATTTATTTTGGGCTTTCTCCTGTGGTCCTTGAGCATCAATCCAGCCCAGCTGCTTCTGTAGTTTGGCTGCTCTGCTAAATCAATTTTTTCAGGTGTAGTGAGAGTATTTGTGTAGGTGTTAGAGGTTTTTTTTTTTTTATTTTTCCAATTGTTTTGCATTAGTTGTGGGAACTTAGCATTGCTCAGGATTTGCATTTGAGGGGTTTTTGTGTGGGAGCACCGGAAAAATCAGTGTTCAGCTAAGGTGAGGGACACAGGGATGCTGCTGGTCTTTGAATTATCAGCAGCAGTGTGGGTAGGGCAGGAAGGGAGCATTGCAGCTCTCTGGATTTGGGTATTAATTTGATACTCTGAATCATCCAGATGTTTTGAATTCCAGATAGAGATCCCAAAATAGAGAGCGAGGCAGGTGCAGGTGTTTTCTGTGCACTGCGGGGAAACGCAGGGACTAAAATTTACTTTATTTCTTTTATTCTGTCAGGTTTTTATGTGGATATATATATATATATTAATCTCTCTGTACCACCATGTGATTTTTTTTTTTCCTATTTGCTAAAATATAATCAGCAATATTACTGGACAGAGAATATTAACCTGCCCAGCACGTGTTTTGTGTGTCCAGGGTGTGGTAGGATTCACATAGTGAAGGTTGAGATGCTGTTTCAGGTTCTGAGCTGTTGGGGTTTGATGTTTTTTGAAGCTCCTGACTCTCTGAGAGGCTGCCAGGTGCCAAAATGGCAGAGGGAGGTCACTTGGAAACCCGAATGGAGGCACTAAATGCTGTGAATTGGCTGGAGTTAATCAGAGGAGATTAATCAGGGAGGAGAGCCCTGCACTGGGATTGTCCCCTGTGGCCACTGGAACCCCAGCAGGACCTCGGGGTGGTGGCATTGGCCCTTCCAGGTGACAGCCGTGCTCCATGGCGATGCTCACACGTGCTGCAGCTCCCGTTTGTCCACTCTCCACGTTATTTTCCATCCCTGCAAGGATGAATTTGAATTTGAGCCAGCACCGGTCGGGTGACACGTGGCAACCGTGTCCCTCCGTTTGCTGCGTGGGCAGGGTCCGTGATTAAACAATCGCCCTGTTGTGGTCAGAATGCACACGGGAGTAACGAGCTGTGCTTTCCGTGAGCTCTGAGTGCCCACAGATCCCTCTGGAATCGCGTTCCCTGTTTCCTGGAGAGCCTCCTCGGGGAGGGGAGGCTGTGCCGCATAGCGATCAGGAGCCAGTTGTCCTGGCGCTGTCTTATTTCTGGAGAGTGGAGGAGGCGAGGGATGGGCTGGGTTTGCTGATGTTTGTGGGATTCTGCCGTGTCCAGAAGCA
Source organism: Malurus cyaneus samueli (assembly GCA_009741485.1). Taxonomy (NCBI): domain Eukaryota; kingdom Metazoa; phylum Chordata; class Aves; order Passeriformes; family Maluridae; genus Malurus; species Malurus cyaneus. Next base: position 458,063 of record CM019215.1, read on the forward strand.
GGGCAGGGGATGTGCGGCCTGAGGGTGTCCCCGGAGCTGCGAGGAGAGCGCTGAGTTCTGGGTGTCGCTGCTGGCAAAGGGAACATCCCTGAGAATCCACAGGATACCCTGAAATAAAAATATTATTTTTTATGCTTGGGGCCAGAGCCCTTGTCCCAGCTGTTTCCAGCTGATGGAAACCCCTCCTTGTCCCTGCACAGCCTTATTTTGGCCGGTACCACCAGGTTCTGCAGAGCACCTTTCTGAATTACCCCTTTTTATATATATTTTCTTTTCATATATATCCATAATTAGCGATGCTATCATTGTAATTAAAATCCTCTTGGAAGCATTCGTACGCATTTCCATTTGAATTGACACATCCAGAATTGCAGGGATAATAAAAAAATGGTTTCAATAGAGGTGGGGGCAGAGAGCTTTTTTTTTTTTTTTTTTTTTGTTAAATTCCATCGAATATGAAAGAGAGCGTCAGCTACCAGGGACCTGCTAAAAGTTTTAATTTGCCCCCTCTGCTTCGCTTCCCTTTTAATTCCTTCCCCTTCGCTGCACGGCACTTTCATGGCTGGCTGCTTTTCTCAGTTTATCACAACAAACCACGCAGGGGAAGGAGATTTTCGCAGAGGAGCAGAGCCGTCTCCTCCCCTTTTGCCCTCGAGGTTTCCCTTTTCACACATCCCCTCCCACCACTCGGAACATCCTAAAGCATCATAGCTTGGGGTTATTCCTGCCTGGCACGACGATTTCTTGGCAAAACACCCCGCGGTTTGGAGCGGGGGTTTTATTTTGGGTGACTCCGGGTTGAATGGAAGCGATGTGCACCTGTTTGCAATTGAAAGCACTCATCAATAGCCTCTTGCCGTAATTATTTTGGGGGTGGCAGCGAGCAGTTAGGCTCAAAAATAGTGTCCTCTAGAACAGAACTACGGGGGGGAGGGAAAAAAAAAAAAAAAAACACGAGGCCTGATTGAAAGGGGAATGATAAATGGTTGAAGGCTGGCAGCCGCTGCAGCTCGAGAAGCGCCGGGGTCGGCGGGGCGATAGATTTTGCTATTCTGGAAACAAAGCTCCGAACGGGTAATTTCGCCGCCTTTTAATTCCCCTCATCGTGGAGCGGCCGGACGTGGGAGTCGACAGCAGATTGCTGTAAATAATGCGATTGGAAATCTCCGCGCTGGGGAAGGAAAAAACGGGTGAATGCAAATCGCGGGGCCGCCAGCGGTGCCCGCAGCGTGCCAGGGCTGCGTGGGAATGCTCCGCGGATGCCAGCACGGTCCTCCCGGGGTGCTGCAGGTGCTTTTTTCTCCTCTGCAGCCCACGAGGAGCTGTTTCCCGGCGTTTTGGTGATGCTGGTGTCACCATGGGGTGTTAAAAGCGGTGATTTCCCCCTGGCAGAGCTGGTGGAGGAAAGGGAACGGCTCCTGTATGGTTGGGAGAGCAAAAGCCGGCTTTGCAGAAAAGATCCTCACTGTGCATCTCGGTTTGGGGGATGGAGAGAGCTCTGGGGGGCTGAGAGTGTTGGTTTATTCCCTCAGTTCTGATCCCCCTGTCCATCAGCGAGCCCCGATGTTTTCCCTGCCCAGGAGCTTCTTTTAGCATGAGCGTGCTCAGGGAAATCGGAGCAGTGGGGTTCACAAGGGCCCAGGAATTCTCTGTCAGGTCCCATCTCCACCTGCAAATGCTCGATAAAATCCCCGTCTGCCTCTGTGGCTTTAATGGGAATATTATCGGGGTTATAAAAGGCATTTATCTGTCACGGCCATGGCTGTGGTGAAATTCCAGCTCCACCCAAACTCACGCTGCCGCGGGGACTGAATTTCACCTCAACACGAGCCGGTGGGAGCAGCGCCCTCCCCTCCTTGGTAAGAGTAAACTCCTGCTAAAAAACGGGAATTTTATGCTCGAGGCGCTGTTACAGAGTTATTAATTTAAAATCAAGCAAGAACTTTGCTGTCAGGCCACTCGGGCCATCAATCAAACGCCATCAATAGCAGCCAGCAGCATCGACCTGTTTTGATCCACGGATGCTCCGAGCGCCCCCTGAGCCCTCCTGCAGGACAGGACGTGATCCGTGGTTGTGCTGCAAACCTGGAGGGGCAGAATCCACGGAAGAATCTCCTCCTGCAGCTGTTTCAGAGCCGCCTTCAAACCAATTTCACCCTAATAGCGCCAAACTCTATTAGCAGCACCAATTTAAAGGGAACACGTATGCAGGGAATCGATTTTATCGTAGCGCTGCCACGCCAGAGCCGGCTGTGCTGTGCCATTAACCCTTTCTGTACCCACTTTCTTTGGGGCAGTGGCAAACCTGGGGGTGCCCAGCCTCTGTTCCAGCCTCCCATGCTGTGCCTGATTGGTTTTATGGCACGCCTAAATTGGAGCTCGCCTAGAGATAATAGGTCTCTGCAGTGCTTCAAATTAAATTACAGATGTTGCGAGGTCTGTTTGGAGAGTGGCTGCTCCACGGGGCTGTTTCCTCCCCGGCAGTTTATCCAGGGTTTATCCCTGAGTTGCAGTGGGCTGAGCTCTGGGCAGGAATATCTATCCCCAGATTTCAGAAATACATTGCATTTTCCCATCCTTGGAAACCACAGCCCGTTCCTGTGCTGCTGTGCCAACAGAGGGGACAGCAAGAGCTGTGCCAACAGAGGGGACAGCAGGAGCTGTGACAGCCCGTGCTGTGCCTGGCTGGGTCACTTGGGCTGCTGGCACCGTGCTGAAGGAAGCGTTCTGCCTGCCAAAGCCCCCTCTGAGGAAGAAGATCTTGCAGCCTGGGGAAATGGGCTCCCCAGCTCTCTGCCTGGATGGCAGGCTCTCCATCCCTCCGGGCTGTCACCCAGCAGGAGAACGTGGGTGTCACTGCGGGGTGCTCTCCCCTCCCAGATCCCAGACCCCGCTGGGATGCACGAGCTGCTCCTTGCACGTGTGCTGGCTCACAGCCATGCTCAGCTTCTGATATTCTAAAAAACATTTCAACAGCTTCCCCTCTGAATTCTGAGGGGAATTGTCTTCCAAGACCCCAAATACAGAGATCTGAGCTCTCTCTGTTGGTGGTTCTGGACTGGGAGCCAAGCAACCATCGGTGCTGGTGCCCTGCTTTTTGTGCCTGCAGGAGAACAACTCCTGAGTGCCAGGTGTTGGCACTGCCCTCTGCTTGGATCCAGCTCTAAATTGCAAAAGTATTGCTGCAGTCAGGGATATCTGCATTTGCACCCATGGCCATCGTGGTGAAACTGTGGGAAAAATGCTTTGGAAGCTTGGAGTGGAAGCGCTGATGATCTCTGCTCTGAACAGAAGAGTAAGAAATAAAAAATGATATTTTTACTGTGTTAACTTTTACATTTTTTGCCCTGGCTGTGCCATTAGCTCATTATCAGGCTGCTGGAAGGCACGCAGGAATTAGGTTTGTAAGAGGCCATTTTTCCCTGTCTGAGCCACCACCCTGTTCCCTTCCCCCGGCTTACAGCAGGCTTTATATTAAATATACTTAATAGAGTGCCTTCATCATGAGCTGCATTAAAGCCAAATTGGAGAGGAGAGGCTGTTCTTAGAGGAGATATTGCAGTTTAGTGCTCCAGGTCCATTTCCTGCTGCAGGCTCGGGTTATTTGAGCGCCGCTCTCCTCCTTCTGGGGTTGTTACACGATCGGGCTTGGCCTCAATTGCTCTGTGAGATGAGCACCGGGCTGGTGCTGTTGGTGCAGCACTTCTGCCACCCCATTCCCCTCTTTCTGCTCGATTTGGGCTCTCAGGAGCAAAGGGACCTGGTCCAGGGGGACAGATTTGTTCTTTGCTGCCCCATTGCTCCTCATGGCTCTCTCCAGGGAGTTTTTCTTTGTGTGCATCCCCAGTGGGAGAGCAGCAGATGCAGGATCTGGACTTTCCTGCTGCTCAGGGAGCTCCATCCCAGCATGGAAATGCATTTGGCTCAGGCGAGGCATCCAGTTGTGATCCGAAAAATATCAGAAAACTCTGCACCATCACCTTCTGCTCCTCCTTCAGTCTGTACCTGCTCCTCCTTCACAGCTGGGATTTTTCCAGTTGTTTAGGAAGAAGGGCTGGGATGAAGCTGGGCTGACCAGGATTGGGGAGGAATTTGGGATCAGAGGGAGTGGCTGGGTGGGGCTCTCATTTCGCAATGGCCATGCTTTCTTCCCTGTAAAAATCCATCTGAAGGCGCGGTGTCCGTGTCTCTGGCAGGTGTGGAAGAGGTCCGGGGCGTGGTTCTACAAAGGGCTGCCCAAATTCATCCTGCCCGTGAGGAGCAGCAGAACCCCGGAGCTGCAGCCCCAGCCCTGGCAGGGCGAGGGGATGGTGCCGGAGCCGGACAGCGCCGGGAGCGGCCGCTGCTTCCCCTGGGCCAGGGTAAAAGGTTGGTTGTGACACCCGGGAAAGGGCTGGGAGAGGAGCCTGGCTTGTCCTGGTGCTGCCAGGAGCCAGCTGAGGGGAAAGCTCAGTGTTAGAGGAGTTATTCCACGGGATGTGCTGCATTTCCCACGGGGATGTTGCAGTTTCGTGCTGTGGCAGTTTTTTTCAGGCTCTGTCTCTGCTCCCCATCCTTGCTCTCCTCCATCCCTTGCACTTTTTGTGAGATGAACCATGGAGCACACACCTGCCTGCCTGCAGAGCTCCAGGGATGGTGCCATGAGTGGACATCACTGCACAGCCAGAGCTGACCAGGGCTGGAGCCATCCCCTCCCTCCTTGAGGCTCCTTCCTTCTGCTGCTCTGCTGGGCAGATTCCTCCAGTCACTCTGAGACTTTTTTTCCAGAAATTACTCTGCAGAATCGGAGCTGCTGCCCATCCACTTTGATTTCTGCTCTTTTTTTTTTCTCTCTTTGTGGATTAGCAGAGCTGCCTGGCCTCTCTCCCTTTTGCTGTTAGATCCCCTCAGTTGGAGAAGGCCTCTCTGAAGCAGCTGCCTGCACTCTTCCATTTCTCAGAAGCACAAGGGGAAATAACCTTTTAATAAAGAAACCTCAGGAGAGTTGGGTTTACAAAGCTCCTCTCCAGGGCTCAGCTAGGAAAGCACTCCCAACCCTGCTGTAACTTTTGTAATTAAAGACAAACTAGATCAGCAATGGATGGTTGTGTTCCCCTCCAGGAGATGCTTGGAAGGAGTTGTGTGAGCAGAGGGACTGATTGATGAGGTTGTTTTTTGTTCACATGACAGAGCAAACAGTGAAAGTTGAAGCTGTTGAGATCCCAGAGCTGGCCTGCTGGTTGGTGCAGCTTTTCAGAGTTTTTGGAGAAGGATTCCCCATAAATCCAGCCAGGAGCAGGGGGAGGAGAGCAAAGTGACCTTTGCTCAGCTCTGATGTGAGCTGCCCATCTCCCTGCCCTCTATGTTTGCCTGGCTGCTGTTTCGTGGGTTGGGTAACATTATTTATGCCTTTATTTCCTGGTGTTTCCTTTCCCTGTTGCCCGTTTTTGAGGCTGCCTGAGGTACCTTCATCCACTGCAGGAGGGTGAGGAGGCAGCAGGGCCACGGGAGTGCAGGAATAGGGTGAAAATTCAACCCCACCAGGCAGAACTTTCATTTTTGCGCCCCCGGCGTTCCTCCCGCGCTCGCTGACACCGGGGTTCGCCGGTGCCTCTGGATTTTCTGGGATACACAAGGAGTTGCCATGGGAACCCTGCTATTAGTTAAGGCACAAATGTATTGTCAGGAGAACAGCAGCACCGGGCAGCAGCTCTGGGATTCTGCAAGGGATATAATATTGAAGTATGTATTTTGCGGCACTAGGACCCCGTCTCCAGAGCGATCACCGTCTTATCCCATCAAACTGTACATTTAATTAAATAAACACATTTAATGGAAATGCACAATTTAATGGAAATGCACACATTTAATGGAAATCACACATTTAATGGAAATCACATTTAATGGAAATCAACACATTTCATGGAAATGCACATTTAATGGAAATGCACACATTTAATGGAAATGCACACATTTCATGGAAATGCACCATGTTTCATGGAAATACACACATTTCATGGAAATGCACACATTTAATGTTAATGCACACATTCCATGTAAATGCATTTTCACAGAAATGCACACTTTTCATAGAAATGCACACTTCATAGAAATACACACATGTAATTCACACATGTAATACACACAGGTTAATGCACACATTTCATGTAAATGCACACATTCATAGAAATACACAATTAATAAATTCACACATTTTATGTAAATGCACACATTCCATAGAAATGCATACATGTAATGCAAATGCACACATGTAATGTAAATGCACACATTTTATGGAAATACACACATTCCACAGAAATAAACACATTTCATGGAAATCACACATTTCATGGAAATGCACACATTTAATGGAAATGCACACATTTATGGAAATGCACACATTTATGGAAATGCACACATTTAGATCAACATTTAATGTGATAAAATGCACATAATGGAAATGCACACATTTAATGTTAATGCATGCATTTCTTGTTAATGCACACTTTTCATAGAAATGCACACATTTTCATGTAAATGCACACATTTCATAGAAATACACACATTTTATGTAAATATACATATTTCACAGAAATGCACACATTCCATAGATACACAATTAATTACACACATTTATTGCACATATGGAAATGCACACATTTAAGAAATACACATTTATTAAATTCCACATTTTATAAATCAAGTAAGAATGCACACATGTAATGTAATGCACGCATTTCATAGAAATACACACATTAATGTAAATTCACGCATTTTATGAAAATGCACACATTCCATAGAAATGCACACATGTAATGTAATTTGCACACATTCATAGAAATGCACACATTTCATGGAAATGCACACATTCCATAGAAATACACATGTTTAATATAAATTCACACATTTTATTAAATACACACATTCCATAGAAATGCACACATGTAATGTAAGTGCACACATGTAATATACATGCACACATTCTATAGAAATACACGTTTAATATAAATTCACACATTTTATATAAATGCACGCATTTCATAGAAATGCACACATTCTATAGAAATACACATGTTTAATATAAATTTACACATTTTATATAAATGCATACATTTCATAGAAATGCATACCTTTTTATATAAATACACACATATAACACCAGATCCCAGCCCAGCCAAGTGCTCCCTCCCCCTGGTCCCATCCCAGCCTCCCCACACCCTCTTTGCCCCTGGAATAAACACAACCAGCACCTCCCCAAGCTCCCTCCGCCAAAAACTCGAGATTGAATCCCATGTGGAGCCACCCTGCCAGCAGTGACCCATTCCCCGTGGGAATACTGCTTTTCCAGCAAGTTTTTATTTTACTTTACGAGCTCTTTGCTCAGCCAGACGGAGATGGGGAGGGATAAATCTGTTCCGCTCTCCGAAAGAACAGCTGCCCCACGGCACTTATTGATACACCAGCAACTGCTGGAGTGCCAGATTTAATGCTGCTGGGCTCTGGGAAGTGCCAGCAGGAGCTCTGGGAGCTCTGGATGAAGGATTAGCTGGGAGGGAGAAGTTGGTGCAGTGAGTAAAATACTCTGTTATTGGCAGCAGAGGAAATGGGAGCGGACAAGGTGCTGCGGTGCCTTCGTGTCATTAATAATTTCCTCCTCTGAGCTGCTGAAAGGCAGAAGGACAGGCAGCTAAAGGCACCTGCATTGATTTATTCTGAATAAATCCTGGCTCCCAGTGTTTTTGGAGGGTTCCTGGAGGAAGGAGCTGCTCTAAAGCAATGGTTTTATTGAGTCTAGATGCCAAAAAAAAAAAAAAAAAAAACAAAAAAACAAAAGATGATGGCAAGTGGAACAGGAGTTGGTTTTCTGAGAGAATTGAGCAGTAAGATGGTCAGAATGGTTCCTGCAGCTGGGATTTGGGGTTTATAGAGAAAAACCCCTCTCTGGTAGGTGTGGGTTGTTATTAACAGGGTTTTTACAGAATTCCCCACCACTCCCAGGGTGCCATTTGGGAACATTTTTGCTGCCATTTGGGACTGTTGTGTCCCTTTTTGGAAACTCTTTGGAACTTTGCTACATTGAGATCATTGTTGCATTTGGAACACTGTGTCCCTTTTTGGGAAACTGATGCCATTTTGGGAGTTCTGTGTCCCTTTGTGGGAGTTCTGTGTCCCTTTTTGGGAGTTCTGTGTCCCTTTTTGGGAGTTCTGTATCCCTTTTTGGGGACCATTTGGGTGCCTTTTTGGGAACACTTTTGCTGCCATTTGGGACTGAGCTCTGGGGAAGAAATGAAGATGCCTTTTAGACAAACTTGCTAAAACTTTGCTTTGAGGCATCTCAGCCACCCTGAATCCCCCCAGCTTTTATCGAGATCTTTTTCCCCTCTCACATCCCATCTCCCTGCTCTCATTCCTGATTATTCCAGGAGGGAAAATCCTGTGCAGGGTGTGTGTGTATGTGAGGAATTGCCTGCCAGGGCAACCTCAATAACTCTGCAATAACGCTGGCAGCCAGATTTAATATCCTCAGAGATGTTAGTACTGCGTTAGGTATTCATTCCTTCTTTTTTTCTTATTTTTTAAATGAAATATTTTGTGTAGTACAGATCGCTGCCTTGAATTGGGTGAGCCTGCAGAGGTTGGCAGCCCCAGGAATATTTGGGAGGAATATTTGGCAGGAATATTTGGCAGGAATATTTGGCAGGAATATTTGGGCAGGAATATTTGGCAGAAATATTTGGGTAGGAATATTTGGGGAGGAATATTTGGCAGGAATATTTGGCTGGAATATTTGGCTGAAATATTTGGCAGGAATAATATTTGGGTAGGAATATTTGGGAGGAATATTTGGCAGGAATATTTGGGCAGGAATATTTGGCAGAAATATTTGGGTAGGAATATTTGGGGAGGAATATTTGGCAGGAATATTTGGTTGGAATATTTGGCTGAAATATTTGGCAGGAATAATATTTGGGTAGGAATATTTGGGAGGAATATTTGGG
>CM019215.1:473589-513484 GCA_009741485.1 Malurus cyaneus samueli
ACGAAGAGCTGTAGGGCTGGGGAAGTCGGTGTAGGGACAGGGTGTGGGTGCAGGGTTGGGGTGAGGGTGTAGGGTTGGGGTATGGGTGTAGGGCAGGGGTGAAGGCGTAGGGCTGGGGTGCAGGTGTAGGTTGGGATGAGGGTGTAGGGCTGGGGGTGAAGGTGTAGAGCAGGGTAGTGGCTGTAGGGCCAGGGTGCAGGTATAGTGGTTGGATGACGGTGAGTAGGCCAGGGTGCGGGTGCAGGGTTGTGGTGCAGGTGTAGGGTTGCGGTTGCAGGTCTAAGGTGTGGTGCAGGTTTAGGGTTGGGTCCCCAAGGAGCAGCACCATCCCAGCACCAAAACCCCAAACTGTGAACCCAACGCTGCAGCTCTCTCACTCCCCCCCTGCCACACCACCAGAGCAGCAGCAGCCCCTCCTCACCCGCCACTGCCCGGAGCTGTCCCCGCGGGGAGCTCTGCCATCCCCCGGGGCCGGGCACATCCTCCAGGCTGCAGGAGCTCAGCTCCGAGTCGCTGTCACTGTCGCTGTCACCGGACGCCGCTGCGGGGAGGATGAGGAGAGGACACAGACGGTCACTGGCGATGCTCAAATGAGAGATGGAGATGGAAGATGGAGATGGAGCCGCAACAAACGCCGGCTCCGATCACGTCCTCCCTCCCCAAAGGAGCCCCCACCCGCAGCTCCCCCGCAGCTGCTCGCTCTTCCTCCCAAATTTTAAGTTTTTTCCAAGATGATTTATCGCTGTGCACCTCCAGCACCAGCGCCTCTGTCCCACAGCTCACAGGGACACCATGGGGACCCCACAGAGCTCCTGCTGCTCCCACTGACCCCTCCCAGCCTCCCCTTCCCTTTTTTGCTGCTTTCCGCACAAAGTGACCCTCTGAGGGTGGTTCCTCAGGTGCAGGGTCCTGGTCGCCCATGCCCCCTTCCACACTCCAGGGAATTAAAATATTTTCACCCTCAAGAGGGAGAACCAGGACGTTTTCCCATCTCTTTCAAGCCCGCCTTGGAGTTAAGCGAATAAAAGCTCGAGCAACTAAAAAATAAATTACTTTCACTGTTCCCATAATTCTTTATGGGGTTTTAAATTGAAGGCTCCTTCTTTCAGAATAGAGGAATGACAAAGATTCATTCTCTGGGCTCTTTCACTCCATATATCAGGCAGCCCGGCTGCTGCTGAAGATGAAACTCCCGTTTTTGTGCCTTTTTTTGATGCTCCCGAGGTCTGGGCTCTGCTCTTTGATCGAGCAGCCTGTCACCTCCTGCCTCCTCTGAATTCTCTTGTGAATTCTCCTGTGCCCTCTGCCGTGGGTTTGCTCCTCATGGTCACTGCTCTGTGTCCAGCATCTTGCATAAAGCCAGAGTTGATGTCATCCTTGCCAAAAAAGCCAAAAGGGGAGAGCAGGGGAAGGTGGTGAGATGGGAGCAAAAAGGCTGGATTTTGGAAGCTGAGACAGAGGGGGAAGAACCTGGATTCTGGAGTCTCAGATGGAGGTGAAAAGGTTGGATTTTAGAGTCTGAGATAGAGAGGGAAGAAACTGGATTTTGGAGTCTGAGATAGAGAAGAAAAGGCTGGATTTTGGAGGCTGAGATAGAGGTGAAAAACCTGGATTTTGGAGGCTGAGATAGAGAGGGAAGGACCTGGATTTTGGACTCTCAGATAGAGGTGAAAAGGTTGGATTTTAGAGTCTCAGATAGAGAGGGAAGAACCTGGATTTTGGAATCTCAGATAGAGGAGAAAAGCCTGGATTTTGTAGTCTCAGAAAGAGGGGGAAGAACCTGGATTTTGGAGGCTGAGATAGAGGCGAAAAGCCTGGATTTTGGAGTCTTTGTAAACACATTGAGAGGTTTTATAGCTCAGGAGGTTCTCTCCTAATGGGGATATCAGGCAGCTGCTGGGAGGAATTCACCTTTTGGGATTCCTCATGCCTTGAGCTGTCCACAGGGAATTCTGTGAGCCCCTGTCCTTTCTCCAAGAGGAGATGCCGTGTGTCCCAGCAGAGCCTGGGTTTGGCCAGGGGTGCTGAAGGCATCAGATTTGTTTGTCAAGAAGAGACCAATTCTCTTCCCCATACTGTAGGACCAGTTCTGGCAGCACAATTCCTTATTTGTCCCTCTCTCCACGTTTCCTTCCCCTGGCTTTTCTTTCTTTAATCAAGCCTAATGGGCCCTGACTGCTGGACTAATGATGCAGAGATGTTCTCTTTATTATTTTTAGGAAGCTCTTAAAACGGCCCTGGGCGCACAAGAGCTGTGTGAAATCACTTTATCAGGTCTCTCCCCTTCGCTGCTTTGCAAACAAAATTTCTGTCTTTATTTATTTTGAAGGCAAACGGTGGATCCACACCAGAACTCGGCTCTGATGGAGGTGAGGATGGAGATGAGGTGAGGATGGAGATGGGGATGGAGATGGATATGATAGAGATGAGGATGGAGGTGGGGTGAGGATGGAGATGAGGTGAGGATGGAGATGGAGATGAGGTGAGGATGGAGATGAGGTGAAGTGAGGTGAGGATGAGAGATGAGGGATGAGAGAGAGATAAGGTGAGAATAGGAGATGAGATAGGATGGGATGGAGGTGAGGAGGAGATGGAGATGAGATGGAGAATGGGGTGGAGAGGAATGGAGGTGAGGATGGAGATGAAGTGAGGATGAAGATGAGGTGAGGATGGAGATGGGGTGAGGATGGAGATGAAGGTGAGGATGGAGCTGCTCTGCCTGAATCCAGCACTTTCCTGTTCCTCAGACTTCGCTCCAGATGGGAACTGCTGCCGGCGGTGACTTTGGGATGCCAGCTCCTCCCCTGGCACTGGCAGCACGGAGACACCTGGGGACGCTCCTGCCCATCCTCTGTGAGCCCAGCAGAGCAGCTGGGGCTGGGATTGTGCCTGTCCCCCACAGGGAGGGGTCACTCCTCGTGTTTCTGGTCATTGTGCCAGTTGGGATGGGCTTTATGGGGCCACCAGGAGCTGCTGGTGGAGTTGTGCTCCCATTCCCACCCCCTGTCTCTGCTCAGGATAAAGAAACACTCCAAGGAATTTTCTGTGGGGTTTTTTTTCACCCCTCCTGGCTGTGCCCTGGCTGGTGTGAGGGTGTGGGTTCAGGGAAGATGTGTGTTTGCTGCAGCTCCTGATGGGATCACACCCCCACCCCCAGCCCAGCTGGCTCCCCGTGAGCTCCCAAATTGGATCAAATCTCCCAAATGAGTTTATCTTGTAAATCCCTGCAGATTCACCTCCCACGTGCTCACCTCACACCAGCAAGGGCCTTTTTTTTGCCTTTTTCCTGTAAGTCCCGAGCATCTGCTTGGCTGTGGCGGTGTCATCGTGAGTCAGGCTGTTGAAAACCGCCTGTCCCACTCCTGCTTATTCTCCAGGACGGACAATTTCCCTCTAAGGCCTGGCAGACGAGAAAAAAATCAAATTACCTCACGTCTGGAGAGCAATTAGATCTTGGAAGACCTGAACAAAATTCACAGCGGGCTGGTAGCAGTCTGTGGATTTTATTAAATGGATCTGCCTTTTATGAAGAAACAAAGGATTCTGAAAAGCTCCCCTCTGAAATCCCAGAGTTAAAGGCGATTTTTGCCCGTTAATGTCAGCCCTTTCCCTGATTATCACACTTTTTGTTCTGTTTTCCGACAAAAATAAAGGATCAGGAATCAACCCTTGGCCTCCCCTCTGAACGACCAGAGCCCCACAGGGGAGCATTCCCTCGCTGCTCCCCCAGTCCGTGCTGCTGGGAAAACACTTCCAAACCTTTCCTCTGTCATCAGTTCCTGCCCTTTTGCAAATTAAAACCAAACCTCTGGGCCACGCGGACTCTCAGAGACGGCGGAAAATGAAATCGCTGAGTGTGGAGTCTACAACAAAAGTGTTGGATGGGGTTGTTCTCCACTGAAAGATGTTTTATGGCACAATTTTGTGTTGTTAACCTGGCCAGTAAAGCTCGACCAGCTGTGGGAAGGGGCAATGCCAAAATTATTCTCTGTGTCTGAAAAAAGCGACTCCAGCCGTCAGCTTTTGCAGAAACACCGGTGTGATTTCAGAGCTGCTTCTCCTGAGGGCTGCAGGATCTTCAGTTTCCGAGGTTTTTTTGCCACCAGAAAGAAGTTCTGCTGTGCCTTGAAGCTGCTGACAGTCCGAGTGAGGCTCGTCTGGCTCATCGCTGCAGTGCCTCAGACAGCCTGAGTTAATTCAGCAGCCGAAGGAGAGGGAAAAAGACTTTTAGGAATTGACTCTATTTCCTTTAAACCTGTTACTGTCTCATCACCGGCTCTAGGCTGAGCTGGAGAGAGCTTTTAAAACCAAGAGTGCCATTTCTGGCTCTCCTTGAGCTCAGGTCAGTTGTGTTTTTGTTCCCACTCTCCCTTCCCACAACATTTTCCACACCGTGGGGTGCTCGGGAGCCTGGGAATTATTGCTGTGCCACTGTGAGGCATCAGCTTGATGTTTAACTGAGGCCAGCTTTTATAAAACACTCTCAGAGATAAATGTGAGACTGCTCTGGCACCAGTGAGACTGGAATATTTTCATTCTTACCTCTGTATTTTCACTCCATGGGGTAATTCCATCTGATTCGAGCCAGAATTGTTCAGTCAGCTGTGAAAAGGTTGGGCTGAGGGAAGGATCTGGTCCTGGACAATGTGAATGGGGCAGAGGAACACCTGCACTGTTTTATTTTGAAGACCCTTTGTGTCAATTTTCTCGGTCGTGTTTTGCAGCTTTTGTTGGAAAAAATCCCAAACCTGTTCCTGTCTTTTGAGCTGGCTCAGGGTGGGCAGGAAGGGCTCAGTCGATGTGCCCAGCCTGCTCTGGTCATTCGTGTCCATGATTTTGTTGTTCTCATCTCCATCCCTCACAACTTCCTCGTGCTGTCCCTCTACTGCAGACAATAAAGCTTTTGTTCAACTTCTCACCTTTCTCCAAACAGTAAAAAAGTTGTTTAAAAAAAAAAAACAAACAGATCCTCTCCAGCTCCTTGGCTCCAGCGAGGCAAGACAATAACTCAGCCGGTGGAATTGTGATTCATGGGGCTGGAGTTTAATTGAATTCTGCACTCTAAACTCATCTTTTGTCTTGTGCTCTCCTCGGTGCCTGGCAAGGTTCTCCACACCGCAGCCACCACTCCAGAAGCAGCACCGATTGTCCTTTTGTCGAGTGCTGTCCCCACGCCCTCCCGAGGCTCTCAGAGCTCCATTGAAGTTTCCTCCGTGTCTCCTCATTGTTTGCCGGCCCTGGCTGCTGCCGTTCCCTCCCCTCAGCATTCAGCCTCAAGGTTCCAAGCAGCTTTTTTAATCTGTTTTTGCTTTCCCCGCCTGGGTAATTGCTGCTGGGATTGTTCTGCCGAGGAGGAGCTGCCGTTCCCCCAAGGATGGGGTGTCAAGGACCGAGCAGCCCTGGTGCGGTTCCTGCCCCTCTCCTCTCGCCATGACAACGAGCACCTCACGGGAAAAGCGGGATTTCTCCCAGTCACAAACACCGGCTGTGCGCTGCAGAGTTCCCGTTTTGGGTTTTTGCAGGTGTTTTTTGGAAGGGGAGGGCAGTGCTTCCTCTGTGAGAGGCGTCTGTGGTCAGTGCAGCCAAACCAAATGGGGTCCCCATGGTGCTGACCATTGCTGACCCAGGACGGTCAGTGGTACAAATAGGCAAAAACCCTCTGGAGTTTGTGTGTGAAACGAATTTGTTCCCTTCCCCGAATTTGTTTCCTTCAAGGACAGAGGGCTGATGGTAGCAGGGTCTTACCAGCCCCCTCTCCCTCTCCTTCCTCCATCACTCATCCCTCTCCCCAGGACGTTCTGCAGCTCAGTGTGACGGGCAGGGAGTTCAGGGGAGGTTTTGGGAGTGTTTGAGCGGCGCAGGGTGGCAGTGACGGGTGGAAAACCTCGTGGAAAACTTTCACCCTGAGCTGCTCGCTCAGATCCCTCCCTGAGCGTTTCCTCTGTCCAGGAACTGCAGGATTTGCAGTGAGATGCAGAGATGAGGATCCTGCCTTCACCCCGTGACACGATGCCGGGTGTCACCTCCCCCCAGGTCACTCTAGAGCCGACCCAATGCAGCAAACAGATGCCGCCAGCTCCCTCCTCATCACTGCTCCACCATCCTAATCATTAGAAATTCTCATTACCACGCTGGTGACTGCTCCTAACCAGGGCTGTCTGGGACAGGAGTGCTGGCAGTGACACCTTCACCCCTTGAGTATGACTACTTTTGATTTCAGAGGTGACAAATCACCACAGCGCTGTGCCAGTTTTTAGTTTTTCCTAATTATACAAATTTCTGTTCCAGCTGTCCTGTCCCACCCCATGGGAGCAGCCCCTCGCATGTGGGAGCTGCCCTGGCCTCGGCTTTTGGGGCTGATTTGGGAGCTGGGTGGAGAGATCACATCGCTGATACTGATCCTAATAACCCTGCAGTGCATCCCCCCAGCTCAGCTGCCGGTGCTGGGTGTCTCTGAAGCTCTCACCCCCACCAAAAAAAAATCCCCAGAGTGATCCATCCCCTGGATAGGGACAGCAGCTGGATCACCGAAAGCAGCTGCGCCCAGCATCATTTATTTCTCATCTGGCGAAGCCAAGCCCAAAAAAATCTCAGGGAACAGCTGAGCCCCAGAGAGGGAGAGCAGGGCCAGGAGGAGCAGCCGTGGAGCTGCCGACGGCCCCGACCTTCCCTCCAAACGCCTCTCGTGAAAAATTGAACTCCTCCAAGCAATCGCACCGCAGCCGCTCGAACGGCGCCTCGGAGGACAGGAAAACAAACGAGAAATGCAAATTAGGGCTGTAAATCTTCCTGGCTGCGTCTGGGAGGCACCTCTTTAATTAACACCGCTGAGCAGCCTTGATGCGGTGAGCGCTAAGGAGAAAACTCGCTCGATTTCCGCGGTTTTGAGGGTAAAAAATTTGTTTGAATTCCCACCTTGTGATGTTTCTCTGCCTTGCCAGAGGTGCTGTGCATAAAGAGCTGGCTCTTGTCACCCGGGCTGAGCCGGTGCCACCGCGCCAGGGAGGAGCTGTCCCGAGCCCGTTGTGGGCTTGGGCACCTCGGCACGGGATTTATCCGTGCGAAAAATCAGAGTATCCCCATGAGGGTGGGGTTAGGGAATTCCTGAGCCTTTGTTTCTCCCTCAGCCCAGCGCTAATTGGCACCGCAGGAATCTTTTAAACCCCGATAATGTTTGGGAATTGTCGGATGCTCGGCCTGGGAATCGGTGAGATTTCCCCGAGTCGGGTTTGCATCCCGCCCGTGTCCCCCTCAAGCAGGTTCTGATCCATGTTCCCGACCCATTGGCACCACAGGAATCTTCTTAACGCCGATAATATTTGGGAACTGTCGGATTCTCGGCCTGGGAATCGGTGAGATATCCCCGAGTCGGATTTCCCGACCCGTCACCCTGGGAGATGGTGGCATTAGGACGATTGAGTGCTTGAAGAGGACAAACAACAATTATTCCACACTCAAAAAACACCTCTCGCTCCCATCTTTTCTCATTCTGTCGGTTCCCCGCTCGAGTTTAATGGGATCGGCTCAGACAATTCCCGTCTTCGTGCAAAACATCCTTTTCCCTCCTGCGCTCTGCCAGCTGCACGGCGGGCGGGGAAAGGCGAACGCGCACTTTCTTCTGCGTGGTTGTGAATGAGTGCATCTGTTCCTCGAAGATGCGAAAAGGAGGGGGAAAGGACTGGAAAGGGAGGGAAGAAATCAGATTTAGCCCGGTGCGTTACCTCCGTGGAGAGGGAAGCGTGCAGGAGTCAGATTTTTGCAGCACGGGCTCAGTCCTGGAGTGTTTTTGAGGCGGGTGAGACACCAGGGAGAGGCTGGAAAGGGGTTTTGCTTAATGGGGCAGCACGGCCACCCCTCAGTGGGGCAGAGATGCCCCAAGATCTTTGCCAGAGCTGTTCCCTATAAATCTGATGTTTCCACCAGACTGCTGCTTTGAAGGGATTTTTGCCTTTGTGCACTCCGTGGCTGCAGAGTCCGCGTTTCTATGCGAAGAAATCAAGAATCGAGTAATTGAATCTCCCTCTCCCTCCCTAGAAAATCGAGTAATTGAATCGGAGACCACGTGATTTGAAAAGGCAGAGAAAGGAGTTCATTTTGGGTTCTCTTTATTGGCCTCTTAAATTCCGAGCTCTGCAGCCTGCTGGGAGCGTTTCATCGATCCCTTTTCACAGCTGCGAGCAGGATGGACTCAACTTCCCGTTTTCCTGGGACCCGGGAGGAAGCAGGAATTTGTGGGATTGGGAAAGGGGCGGGTGACAGGGGGTGACCCCAGGGGTGCTGCTCCTGACCAGGACACAACGAGGAACACCCTGAGGAGGGAAAACTCCGCTGTTTGTGGCACCTGAGTGTCCTGGGTTTGTCCCCGCCGGCAGGAGGTGGCCCATGACCGGTCACCCGGGAAGCTGTCGCAGCTTCATTGGCATGCAAATGGATGTAAATTCATGTGAACATCTGTCCCCGCGCAGGTAGCGGCTCGTGCCCGAATTATGCAAATGTTCTCTAATCCAATAACGCTAATGTCATGATTATCCAGCGGCGCGGGGTTCATTAAGGTGGTTCCCTGGCTCTTACCCCCATCACTGTCAACACCAGCGCGCTGAGGGAGAGGATTCCAGCATCTCTGGGAGCTGGAGCCGCTCGGGGGAGGGAAGGGGACAGCCAGGGCGTGGTGGCAGCGGGAAGGATTTGTCACCTGCCGGGTGAGGTGTGACCTGTCCTGGTCAAGGTCCCAGCTGGCTGTACCCCCCTCCTCCCAGAAAGAGACCCGGGGTGGATTCCCCAGCTCCTGCAGAGCAGCCAAAGCAGCGTTTCCCGGTATCCGCGCTGCCATCGGATGAACAGGGCGAGCAGGGCCATCTAGTGACTCCTCCGGCTGCGAAATGACCTGGGAGCTGCCCCCTCCACCGGCATCACTTTGATATTTGTATTTTCAGGAATGCCACCTCTCTCTCTCTGCCTCTCCCTTTTTCCAGCTGGTGGTTCCCCTTCGCTCCGAAGTTTTGTTTTCCCCGGTTCACCGCAGAGCTGGGAAAAGCTTGGGTTTCCCTCCAGGCAGTGATTAGGGTCTGAGAGGATCCTCAGCCCGGCCAGGAATGCTGCTCTCCGGGCAGGAATCAGCTGCTCTGGGCCGTGGCCTCAATTCCTTCCCCGCTGACCCGCAGGAGCTGCCGTGGGTTTGTCTTTGTGGTGCAGCCCTGCCTGATTTGGGGAATCTGGGGTGGTTTGCCCCTCCAGCAGCCGGATCCCACACGGAATCGATCCCTCAGTGGATCTGGGAGGATCCTGAGCAAGACAAGCCGGTGAACTTGTGGCATCCCCTCTCCTCATCCCTCTCCTCAACCTTCCATCCGTGTTCCTTTTTGCAATGTTGGCATGATGCTGGGATTTGGTGATGGAGCCAGGAAAACAATGATTCCCTGGCAGCTCCCAGCTGACCCTCTGGATCCAGGGATGGGCAGGACATCTGTGAGGAGAGCAGCAGCCAGGACAGAGCTGCCCCAGAGCTGTGACAGGTTCAGGAAGGTTTGGGATGGATTGCTTGTGACAGATGCCCTTACCCTGACGTGGACATGGGAGAGGAGCGGCTCTAACGCTCCCGTAACGCAGCCAAATTTCTCTTTGCTACTGCCCACCCGAGATGTTGTTTTGTGAATCCCTGGAGCTGGCTCTGCTGCTGGTTTTCGGTGCTCTTTTCCCTGTGCTTTGCATCCAGCCCCGAATTTCCGGAGCGCGGTGTGGGCGCGGTTTCCCCCTGGTATCTCCGGCTGCTTTCTGCCCTCACTCGGCTTCCCCTGCGCTAACTCCGGGAGCCGGCGCGACTCCCGAAATGCCTCTTCCCACCAAAAATGTGAGCAGAAAGTCTCTCCATTTCCATGGCAACGGGGCCGGGCCCTAAATGCCGACGGGAACTCTGTTCCTGGACATCGGCGGAGCGGGAAGAGCCGGGGCTGCAGGAGACAGCAGCGCCCAGCCCCAGCACAGCTCCCCAGGCCGGGATTAATGTCCTAGCCGCCGCCCAGGACAAGGTGCTGCCGCAAAATTAACACCAGGCTTCGCTCCTGCCTGCCTGGGGAGTCTTGAGGAGGAATGTTGTCATCCTCCCGCCGCCGGGAGACGGTCGGGAAGAGGTAAAAGCGGGGTAGAACTCCTAAGACAAGTCAGCTGGATAATCTCAGAGGACGTCGACTCCGGCTTGGAAAGACACTGAGAGCAGATAAAATTAGTGTAATAGGAGTTGATGCTGCGCAGAAGTCTCCCCCGCCGTGATTGCCGGGGAGCGGGGCTGCGTTTATCTCGTTTATCTCGCAGGCGCTCAACAATCAGAGAGGGCAGCTCCGCCCGGCCTGGTGGTGGCAAACGAGGAATCATGAGAAAAAAAGGAGGAAAAAAGTCCAAAAGGGTTCATTCGTAAGAAAATCCCGCTGAGGACTGGGCCCTTGGCAGTCCTGTGCCCGGGGTTGGCTGTCACTCCCTTCCCAGGCACCGTTTGGGTGGATTTTCCTGCGGCTCCCGCTGTGCTCAGACCCATCCTGGTGAATCCCGTGCGGATTTGCTCCACACCCCACAGAGCCGAGGTTTCCAGCAGCTGATGATCCCCTTTGCTCCATTTCCAGGTGCCCTGAGCGCTGGCAGCGCCGTGTCAGGGTGGCCAGGGCACAGCGTGTCCCCTCCCCGGCAGGAGGGTGGGCATTTCGCAGGACTCAAAAAAAACCCGAGAACATTAAAACCACAAAGGAAAACACCAACTATTTCGGGACTCACATGGAAATGGCAGCATATGCTGCACGTTAAACATCAGCCCCTCCCCAAAGGAGAGCTATTCTGGGCCCCTCCTCAAGATGCAGGGAGAGCAGATGCCTCCCTCCCTCCCTCCCTCCTCCTTGGAGCTCCTTCCAGGTCCATCTGCAGGTGACAAAGTGCTGGTCAGGAAGATTCCATCCACCTTTGCCACTGTTTGGGTATTCCATGAAGTCCCTGGGAGCCTTCAGCAATGTTTTGAAGGGAGGGGGCTCTCCCCTGCTGGCATTTGGGCCCTCGCCCAGCGTTCTGCCAGGGTTTGTTTGTGTCTGCGCCGTGTCGGGGCGTGGGCTGCGTTCCACCACGGCGGTTTTGTTCACAGCTAGTAATTGCTGGTTCAATCTGGTCAAATGCTGGTTGTTAGCAGGGCCTGTTGGAGCAGAGATAACCTCAGGAATTATCCAAGCCGAGGAGCAGCGGGGGCCGGGGTGCGCCGGGATATCAGCGCTGCCGGGGAGCCGTAATCGCCACCGCCCGCAATAAGCTCCTTAGGATTATTTTTGCCAAGTTTCCCAGTTATCATCACCATCATTATTATTATTATTGCTTTACTTAGCGAATGCAAAGTCTGTTGGAGCAGGTAAGGTCTGCAATCTGCAGGATGGGCTCAGCCAGGCCCGCCCAGGCACGGATGGCACAGGGGGAGCAGCCCGGTGCCAGGAGCTGTGCGTCAGCCAGGAGACAGCGCCCGGAGCCAGCCAAGGAGCAGGGCACATGTTGGCTTTTCAATTAACCCCCTTCCCGTGCACATAGCCTGGCTGGAGCTCAGCTCCTTGGAAGGAATCAAAAATGAGTTTTGTACCTCCCAGCCCCCAGAAGGCGGGGTTGTCCTGAGTCACCCCCGAGGGATGGAGGGGTCTCTTCCAGCAGTGCTGGCATCCCTTAACAGGGTTGATATCCCCCATTCCTGGCCCTGCAGCCAGAATGGGTTGTGCTATCTGCTGGCACCTTCTCCTGCCTTCAGCTGTGGGTATTTTCAGGCTTAAAAAAGGTTGGAAAAATGTAAAATCCCAGCTCGGGCTGTGCAGGGTGGTGCTGCTGGTATCACCTCCCTGGGGGACTGACAAACCTCCCTGGGCCACCCCTCTGAGTTCAGGGATGAGATCCACATTCCTCCAAATCAAGGCTTTAATTTGGCATTTCCCTAGTTCTTCACCAGCAGAGCAGGGGCTCAGAGAGATTTTAAGTTGGCAATTAAATAAAGAACCAGTGGGTCAGTCACAGAATCCCTGGCAAGCAACGGGATGTGCCATCCTGCTGCTGTGCTTGTCCTTTGGGAAGGAATTGATCCAACTGAGATCAGCCCCTGTTCTCATTGATTTAAACCCGGAACAGAAGGGCTTGGTGCTTGGAATTTGTCAGAAAACTGGGTGAAGTGTGTCCTGAGGGCAGCCTGAGTTTTTGGGTGAGCATTTAATCCGAGTGCCGCTGTTCTGGGGGCTGTAGGGATATTCCTTCTGTTTGCCCATGGGCTGGGCAGTTCCAGAGGAGGGAGCTGGGCTGTGGCATGGGGACAGTGAGAGCCACAGGCTTTGTCTGGATGTGCTCGTGCCCCTCTCCAGGACAACATTTAAACTAAATTATATTAAAACCTGAGTCTTTTCTGAGCCTGGGCTGGAGCTGGAGCGATGCTTCTCTCAGATCCCGAGAACAATGTCACGTGTGCTGAGCTCAGAATCTTGTTTTCTTGGAGGAAAACATGATTTTTGACAGGACAATTGCTCTGGCCCATTATCCCATCCCTGCTGCTGGCTCTGTGACAGCCACCTCCCCCTTCCCTCAAGGATGGATATTCCCCGCTTTGCTTCCTGCCGGGCAAAGCCGTGGGTCCCGCTGTGGAAATTGGCATTTTAACATTTCAACTCGCTCTCTCCCCTCCTGGAAAGCCTGGGGGAAGCCAAATTCCCTCTCCCATGAAGCCAAATTCCCTCTGTCGGGGCAGCAGAGGCCGTGTGCGTGGGCGCAGCAGCGGCTCTGAACCGCCCCAGCAAAGGCAGGGATCAAACCAAGTCACATTCCAGGGCATTAGACAGACGGTGGGAATTAAGAGCTTTACCTGGAAACTGGCTTTGTATCTCCAAGCCCTGCTTTTGTCTTCCAGCCCTGCTGTCTATTTTTGTCCCTTTCACCTTCCGTGTTGTGGCCGTGTGTGGGGCCAGCCCCGGGCACGTTTTGGGGAGCCCTCGGTAAACACGGGGCTGTGCAGCCCAGAGGAGACACTCAGGGAGCATGGGAAGGGGGAAAATTGTGGTTTATCGAAGCCAAGCTCCTTTGGGGTTCATTAAAAGCTACGAAAAGGCTCCAGCTGCTTTCAGTGGGCTCAGGATCGGCCCATCATCCCATCTGGGCTATCAGCAGTGAGTCTTGGTTTTTGTTTCCTCCAGTGGGATGCAGGAGGAGGGAGAGCTCAGAGGTTCACCTGAATTCCCAGAGCCTCAATTTTCTGTCCCATAAAGCAATCCTTGCCTTTTTGGGTCCGGTGCTCTTTGAGGAAACCTTTGAAGCGATGACGCTTTTGCGACGGCAGTAACAGCATCGAGGCTCTCACGCGTAACTCGATTTTATTTATTTATTTGTTTGCCCTTTCTCAGAGGAAATTGCTGCTATTTTCTGGGCATCGGGCCCAATTCCTGCTTCGTTCTGTCTGAGTCCACACCACATCCTGGATGCTGCACCCAAAGATGGAGCCTGTGTGGATGAACACACCCAAAGCCTGAGGTCCCTCCTCGTGCTTGCTGTGACATTCCTATCCACCATCAGCCCATCTGCCAGGTTTTCTGGCTCCACGTGCAAAGCAGGCAGCATTTCCAGCTGAATTAACGCCCTGGGAGTCTTTGGGTGTGGGGAGGGGGTTGAACTGTCAGAGGCTGGGTCTGCTGTTCGACCTGCAACAGGCAGGAGCCACTTCAGGAGCACAAAGGAGCAGCGAGCTGTGTCCTGTTCTCCCGGGTCTGGGTGACAGCAGTGACAAATTTGGATGCTCCAGGAGAGCATTCCCTTCCCTGTAAGGAGTGAATTGGGTGAGTTTGCCTGGTGTTGGCGTGTTGTGACTCAGGGCCGTGCTTGAACATTGACCAAAATCTGAGTGAAAACTGAACCCTGCACGAGGCACAAAGGTTGGGTGTCGTTTTGGAGAAATCCTCTGAAGAACAGAGCTTTGTTTTTAATAGATAGATAGACTGTGGTGCTGGGGGGTCTGTCAGGTTACCTGGTGGGCCCAGCTGGACACTGCAGTGGGTGACCACAGCACTCCACACTCACACCAGACCCCCCAGAGCTGAGCCAGCAGAGGCTGCACTGAGAGAACCACTCCTCTGAAATATTTCAGACCCGTTTTCCCTTGCAGGGTGAGTTACTGGACAGCATTTTGCACCATTTTCTCACAGTGATTCTCTTCCGGCACTCCTTGCTGGAAAGTCCACTCCCAGTAGCTCGTAAAGCCACGGATTTATTGGTTTGAGCATAGCGGGAGGTGAGTAAAAATAGCAGTTTGGGACCGATTCCCTGAGGAAAGCACGGCATTTTTCCAGGGAGACTCTGGCAGAAGCCATGCCCAGGAAGGAGAAGGAGGAGGGCAGAGCAGCACTGAGCCCTGCCCCAGCCCACGGCGCGCCCCTCTGTGGTGCTGTACCTGCCCCATGGCACAGGAGCGGCTGGCAGAGGCTGTGCCACCCGGGCCACGAGCAGGGCACAGCTGTTGCTTCAGTCCCGGCGGTGTCCCCGGCTTCAGGAGCTCGTCCAGCTCTGGAGGGGACATTGCTGGGGCAGCCACGGCAGCAGGGACCCGAGTCTGGGCTGTCCCCGTCCCTGTGACCCGCGGGCAGCGGTGCCATCCACACCCCCGGCTCAGGGTGTGGCACAGCCTGCGGTGAGCAGGGTTGGGGGCTGTCACTGTCCCCGGGGGATGCCACAGACACCGCGTCCCTTCCCACAGCGCGCCGGGATGCGACACAACAGGACGGTGGCTCTGGCACTGCCCGGTGACCTCAGCCCCACTCGGAGGGGGCTGGCAGGGACCACCCCCGCTCTGGCAGGGCGATGATCCGCAGCCCACCTCCCCACACCCCATCACCGCAGCTTCTGCCGGCCGCCCCCTCGGAGCCGGGGTTGTGCCGGGGAAGGGGCGGGGGGCTGATGCCCACGCCGGGGGCCGTGTGGCCGGGGCGGCAGGCCGGCCGCAGCCCTCATTCCTCCGCCGCTGGGTACCGCTTTGTTGCTAGCTGGTGACATCACCCGAGAGCCCACCCCCTGCCTCTTATCCGTCTCTCCGTCTCGCTCATTTATTCCCAGGCAGCGCCGGCAGGAGCAGGGGCTGCGCGGGCGCCGGGGCTGGCAGAGGCAGAGGCAGCAGCAGCAGCAGCAGCAGCAGCAGCAGCAGCAGCATGAGTGCGGCCACCGGGGCTCAGGGCGCCACAACCACGTAAGGCGCTCGCCCGAGCTGCCTCCGCACCTGCCTCCGCATCCCCGGCAGAAACTTCCCGCTCCCGCACGCTCCGGGCTTCTCCGGCGGGGCTCGGCAGCGACAGCCGCATGCATGACACTCCGAAAAGGAGAGAAAATGACCATAAGTATCCAGGAGCACATGGCCATTGACGTCTGCCCCGGCCCCATCAAGCCCATCAAGCAGATCTCCGACTACTTCCCCCGCTTCCCCCGCGGGCTCCCCGCCGCCGTCGGCCGCAGCGGCAGCGCCCTGCGCCCCGCCGTCAGCCAGCCCTCGGTCAGCCCCGCCGAGGCACCCCGGGAGGATGATGAGGACGTGGACCAGCTCTTTGGAGCCTACGGAACGACGCCCGCGGAGCAGCCGGCCAAGAGCCAAGCGCCCGAGGAGGTGGTGGACCCCGAGGGTTACGAGTCCGACGACTGCAGTAAGTTCCTAAGTTTCCGTGGGAGTTCTGGGGGCGAGGGTGGGTGTCAGGGCTGGTGGCCCATCTTGGTGCACCCTCCCAGTCACGCTGGCCATCCCTGGGATCACACTGCAGCGCTGAGAAGCTCCGGGGTTCAGCCGGGGAGGCTCTCCCGGCGCTGCTCCGGGGTGGAGGGGCCCTGGGAGTGTCCCTGCCGCAGCCAGGCTGGCTGTTGAGCCCGGACTAGGGAAGTCTCCCAAGAGCCACCAGTTGCTGTTGTGGTTGGTGCACTTCTCCGCCTCGTCCCCGCTCGGCTCCGCGCCTGCCAGCCGGGCTCAGACCCCGTGAATCCGGCTCGCCGGTGCAGGCTGCTCCAGCCACCCTGCTGATGAGCTGGCGATCCGCTCCAGCAGCGCCCGGCCCCACGCCGGGGAGATTTGTTGGGAATGGAATCCGCCCGGGAGACCTGTGCCCTCTCCCTCGGCAAACTCCGGCGTGTCATCCCTCTGTTCCTCACCCTCTCAAGCCCTGCAGGAGACCGGGGGGGCCTTGGGAGCAGAGGGCTTCGGCTCCGCTGGTTGCAGGTGTTTGCAGCAAGGGTTAACCCCTCCCCACCCAAAACGTCCTTCCCTCCCGGAGCCGTGGAGATGCAAGGAAAGCAGCAGCGGCCGCCTGGCTCTGCCGGCCGCGGCTCCCGGGATAACACCATTTCCCTTGGAGAAATCCCGAGGGCTCGGCTGAGCCCAGCCTTCGGGGGCCAGATCCTGCGAGGGGCTGAGCACAAAGTTGGGAGCCGGGAGGTGCCGGGGAAGGCGGCTGAGCGGTGCTGCGTGCTCGTCCTGGGGGAAGGGGAGGCTCGGAGCTGTTTACGGCCCAGCGCCGGGCAGGCGGTGCCTTTCCCTTGGCAGAATGGCACAGCCCTGCCTGGGCGTCGCTGCCATCTGTGCCAGAGCCCGCCTGAGTGTGACCCCAAGGAGGGCTCTCCGAAGGGCTGGGCTGCTGCAGGTGCCGCGGCCGTGCCCGTGTCCCCCTCTGGGCACAGCCCCGGGAGAGGCTGGGTGCTGGGTGCCGGCACTGCCACAGCTCTGTCCCCACGCCGCTGTCGGGGTCACGCTCTGTGTGGAGAGGCGACAGCTCTGGCACTGCCAGGGAGAACATCTCTGCTAAGCCGCGTTTGTCCCAGCCGGGCAGTTAACGGGGACTTTAACCGGCTTTGCCTCATTTGCTGCTCTAATTATCCGATCGTCTCTGCTCGCCCTGGAGCAACCGCGCTGCAGGGCCGGGGGTGGGGTGTGCGGGAACCCCCGCGGCCCCAAAACGCAGCGTTTTCTCCGGGTGCCTCGCATGGAGATCGCCCGGGGCGCTGCATTCTGCATTTATCTCTGTCTGGATCTCGATCGGTGGATCGCGATGTGGTGCAATTTGGATCCTTGCTATATCGCTATCTGGTCTTTGGATCCTGATTTGATCTGATATGGATCCTGGTGCTGGATCCTGCGGATCTGTGTTGGTCCTGAATGTTGGATCCTGAATTTTGGATCCTGATGTTGATCTTGTGGATCCTGAATTGGATCTTTGGATCCGAATTTTGATCCGAATGTGATCCTGGTTGGATCCCGAATTTTGGATCCTGAATGTTGGATCCTGGCTGTTGGATGTTGGATCCTGGGTGCCAGAAGCAGCCTGGCTCCGTGCCGGGGCCGGCGGGTGTTTCTCTCACCCGTGGCGTTAGGGAAGTGTTTCTTGCAGCGTAACAGGTGTCAGGCAAACTGCTGAGGCCGTTGTGCCAGATGTGGTGGCGTTTGGGCTGGCAAAGGCACAGCGGCGCCGGGAGCAGGGCGGGGAGGGGCAGAGCTGGTGGCACATTTCTGGGGACACCCTCGGGACACCGGCTGGCGTGAGCGTGCAGGGTGACACTATCACTCCCCCGAGTTGTAAATCCACAAAGGAGCTCTCTGTGCCCGTTGCCAGCCCGGGAGCAGGGAGGGGACTCGTGCAGCCTGGCAGGGCCATCAGCCACGCTGGGGAGTGGCGCTGAGCTCCCCCGCACCTCTGGAGGGTGATTCAGGGCTGTCGCATTAGTCACCTGCACTAAATGTCCCCTGGAGAGCCTGTCTGTGCCTGCACGTCAGGACAGCGCTGGCTTTAGGCGGTGCCAGCCCCGCTGGGTGACACACGGGGTGCAGGAGGGCTCCGGGGATGGTGCACTGGAGCTCACAAATGGAGGTTTTGCCAGGCACGTCTTGCCTCGCTCCTCAGAGACGCTCCCAGCCCAGCCCAGCCCCGGAGAGGTGCAGGGAGAGGGATTTTGCCGTGGCAGGATCCACCGGGAGGAGGAGGAGGAGGAGGAAACGGCTCCCTGCAGTTTGTCCCACCTGCCTGCGGGTTTCCCTCCTCCCCGCCAAGGCCATGCCGCTGGCTGGCTGGGTGGGAGGAGGAGCGCTGCCCCTGCCTGGAGGAATGCAGCAATTGTCTGGGTTTCCCCAAGCTCCTCACTGCTCCAGCCTGGGCTTTCTGGGGTTTTTTTTCCGGAGCTGCCAGCCCTGCCCAGACTCCAGAAACCATCAGGGCTCTGGGGAGTGGGCAGGGTAAGTCCTGCCCGGCCCTGCTGCAGCTCACCTGGGTTGGCTGCACCCTGTTCCTTAATCCTTTGCTGAGCTGTGTTCCAGAGCCCACCAGCAAACCTTGGAGTGTCTGCAGAGCCAGTGGGAATTGCCCTGCCCCACCATGGGAGCAGCATCAGGGTCTGCTGGGTGCAGGATGGCCTGGCTCAGGGGTTTGGCATCTTCGGGAATCAGGGATGTGTGTCCGTGCATGGAATTGGTGCTTTGGAAAACTGAGAAGCCCCAGGCTGCAGGAAGCAGGTGGAATCCTTCCCGAGCTGGGTAGGGAGGATAGAGGGGAGGCTCAGGTTTGTGCTCTGGACACCTCGAGCAGCCTGTTGAATGCAGGGAGCAGGCAGGACCAGGGAGCCAGCCCAGCAGATAATGAGTGCAGACATCTGGGCTGGCTCTGGGCTGGCTGGGAATTGCCTGGAGCCAGCCCTTCCCTGCAGGCAGAGCTGCCGGGAGCATCTGCAGGGCTGTGCTGGGCACCCGCTGCCGTGTCCCACTGCCATCCCTGGGGAGGGGGACCCGGCCCTGCCCCGCTCTGTGCAAAGCAGGACCCTTCTGCAGCGGGTTTGTCCCCAGCAGAGCTGCTGAGGACGTGCAAGGGATGGGGCAGGAAGGTGGAAAATGTGGTTTTGGTGCAGAAGGGTGGTTCGGTGATGAGGGGAGCACACAGGAGGCTGTGAACGGGGAATTCGCTGCTGCTGGCTCGGGACACCCGGCTGTCACCTCGTCTTTGGCTCCCCTGGCTGGTGCCCGGCGAGAGCAGCGGGTCCCTGGGGTCCCCAGCCACCAGCGCTGCTTCCCACCCAGCCGGGCAGCGCGGTGCCAGGGAAACTGGGTTTGCAGGGAAGGGAAGCAAATGCCAGCTAGATGGCAATGTGCCACCTGCGAGGAGCCGCCTCTCGCCCGCCACCGCCGCCGGCGCCACCCGAACGCTGCTGCCCCTCCGCTGCCTGCGCCTTCCCCTCCGCAGCACCGGCAGGAATCGGTGCCTGAGGGCTTTCTAAAGGTCTCTGAAACCTCTGCACAAGCAGAGACATAGTCGCTGTGAGAGAGCACTGCCTGCGCTTCTCGCAGGGCACAGCTCTGGAGGGAGCAGCCATCCATCCTCCTTTAACAGGCAATCAAGTTTCCAGCATGGAAATGCCCCGCTCCCCTGAGCTGCTGTTTGGCTCTGGAAAGAAGCTCTGGTCACGCTGGAATTCCCTCCCTCCTCCAAATGTGTTTGGCTCCGGTTTTTCAGGTGAGGAGAGAGCCCGAGAGCAGCGGGAGCCGTTATCCCTGGAAGTGCTGCCCCATCCTGCTCCTGCCAGGGCTGTTCCCATGTGCTCAAACCCAGCCAATTCCACTCCACGCCTGATTTTTTTTTCAAGGAAGAGAAGGCTCCTGAGCTCTAGAGCTGCAGCAGCAGCAGGAAAAGCCACTTCTCCAAAGTGCAGCTGAGAGGCCGGTCCTGGTGCGCGGCGGCTCGTGACGCCTGCAGCGCCACACAAGTTATTTAGGAAGACTCTTATTTTGAGCAAAGAAGATAATTAGGCAGGCAAAGCCGTCATGGAGATATTAATTGCTGGCTGCTCGAAGACGTAAAGAAAAAAGGGAAGTCTGAAGGGTTGCAGGGCTTGCAAGTCACCTGGCAGCGCATTTGGCCAGACAGGGGGAGGCAGAGGAGACGGCGAGGAACGAGCAGGGTATTTACTCCCGAAACACAGCTCCTCAGCATATGCTGCAACTGCTATTTATAAGCTTTGAATCGTCTTTTCAATCCAGATAAGGCCAAAAGAAGTTAGCGGTTTTTATTTTTTTTTTTTTTTTCTCAGGGAGAACTGAAACAAACCACCGCTGATTTCGGCAGAGCCTGGAGCACGGCTTTGCCAGGCAGAGCACAGCCCGAGCTGCCTCTGCTGAAGGAATTCGTGCAGGAACCAGACAGGGTCACACTGAGGTGTCCCAGGGGAACTTTGGGCTATCCCAGGGGGGGTTTAGGATCAGCTCCTCTCTGGTTTCCCGTGGGATGGATGGGTGTTGGGAATGCGCCGGTGTGGGTGAGATCTGTGCTTTCCTGCTGCCCATCCCTGGTCCCCCAAGGAACCTTCCTCTCCCCACGGCCTGGAGCCCGGGAGGTGAGCAGGGGCAGCAGGAGAGGGAAGCACACGAGGCTGAGCAGGGTCTGTCCGAGCACCGTGGCTGCAGCAGATGGGCCGTGCCCCCCGGCGTCTCCGCTAATGAAGGAGCCACACGGCTCCTGGATAACGAGATCCCTCCTCCCACCAGCCTGCCCGGCCCTTCACCTCTCCACTTCCAGCGTGGAAGAGGAGGAGAGGGTGCCAAGCTGGAGAAAGGAGCTGGTGGAACCCCTTGTTCCACCACACCCGAGGGGTTCCCAGCCTTCCCATCCTTGTGTTTAACACTGAAGGCTGTTTTGGACTTTTGGGGGGTGGTTAATTGCGACGCTGTATTTCATTAAAGGAGGAGAGCGGCAGAGATTTGAAGGCCATCTCCAAATTGAAATTGCTGAAAGTCTAATTGCTGCTGACATCAGGGACCATTTAGTGCTGTAAAACATAATTGCATCTCTGAACTGTTCTGAGCAGATAAGTGCTCCTCTGAATTCTCCTCCTGGAGAAGACAGAAGAGCTGATGAGCATCCATCAACAAACCTCACCAAGGAGCAGCTCCCTGCTCCAGAGCTCACCAGTGTCTCCAGCATGAAGAAATATCAATTGCTGCAATTTGCAGTGAAAAACTCATGGCCAGGCAGGGAGCAGTGGCAAGGGGGAGAAGTTGTGCTTGTTTCTGGCTCCTGATCCTGTTGAATTCAGCTCCATTCTTGGATCTCCTTAAGAGGGAAGGTCTCCTGCCTGTGTGCTGGATCTGCTCCCTGCTGGGGTTTTGTGTAGGACTGGGAATGTCCTGCCCTGCCAGAGGCAACAGGTCAGAGTCCTGGGATGCTGATGGGAATGTCCTTGTCCCAAGACTCTGTCCTGCCTCTGGGATGTGTCCCAAAGCCTCCCAGAGAATCCACTTTCCTGGAATAGCTCATGGTAACACCAACTTCCAGAAGTGTCCCGTTTCCAGCTGCCTCCATGCCTTGGTGCTGTGGCTGGAGCTTCATACCAGAGGTCAGCGCTGCCCTCAGGGCCTGCAGCTCCTCAGCTCAGCACATTTGGGACCTATCCCTGACTCCCAGCAGCGTTCTGGGTGGATCTGTGCCTGGACTGGGAATGCTGGGGGTGCTGGGGGTTTTCCAGACCTCGTGGAACCAGTCCTGCAGCTCTGCCCCAAACCTCTTCAGGACACCAGGTAGGCAAGAGCACACTCAGCCACCCACCAAAACTCTCTTCAGCAGCCTGGAAATGGCAGGAAGTAATTTCTGTTCCTCCCGAGGAGTCATTTACCAACACTTTACACGGGGCTGTAAGTGCACGGAATTACTCGCTGCCTTTCAGGACCTCTTCAAATTATCTCCATTGCAAGGGAAAATTAAAGCAGGGGAAGAATAGGGACCTATCTTTTATAGTGCATTAAAAAGTGCCCAGCCTGAAGGTTACTGAACCTGCTCTTTCTGTAAGGGAGAGCTAATCCAGACAATCCCCCAGCAGCCTTTTTACTGCTCCGCTCTGATCTCCCTGGCACAAAATCCGTGAGCAGATTATCTCGGGAGCGGCAACGCTGATAAGCAGAGGGACTTAAGGCTTTCGGACCTCTTTTTAATTAGTTCTGTGGCGGGGTTTTTGTCTGTGCACACCTCAACTTCTCCCGGCGCTGGGTTTTGCTGGGTTTTCTGACAGCAGTCACGCCCCGAAAGATCCCTGCCTTGGGAAGGGTTGTGCTCCATCATCGCTTCCAAGCTGTGCTGGAGTCTGTTCTGTGAGTTCCAGTGGCTCTTCCATGCCTTGGGATGAGAAACTCTTCCCCTCGGGTTGCAGAAAGGGCGGATCTGCCGCCCAGGCGCCGGGGGAAGGGAGCAGAGCGCAGATTTATGGCCACTGATCCCACAGGTATCAATAGAAGCTCCTTGAGCCCTGCCCAGCCTGGGCGCTGCCGGGAAATGCCCGCAATAAACAATTCCTGCCGCCGGCCGAGCCCACGGACGCGTCTGCTGCTCCTGCTGCCCTCTAATCATTTCCCGGCCCACGGAATCAATCCAAACGCCCAAAGGTCAGTGGAGGAAGAGGCCACCTTCCCGTGCAAGTGGGATTTATTTCTCCTTTTCAGAGCCTGTGTTAAAAGGCAGCGCCTTCCCATCAATCTCCCCCAATTCACCGAGAGGAAGGAGGGTCAGAACCTGCTAATGAGCTCGGCGTTCCTAATGGTTATTTTATCATCCGAGCAGAATAATTGTAATAATAACGATGCGTCCTGCCTGCTGTCTGAGGAGCGCCCAG
This sequence comes from Malurus cyaneus samueli, assembly GCA_009741485.1. Lineage (NCBI taxonomy): Eukaryota > Metazoa > Chordata > Aves > Passeriformes > Maluridae > Malurus > Malurus cyaneus. The sequence goes on from CM019215.1 coordinate 496,231, forward strand.
CTGCCTCTGTGACGCCTGACAAAGGCATTTATTTATATTTTTTTTATTTGCAGCCTCTGTGATTAGAGGGCAGCGTTCGGAACAGCCCAGTTGAGTTCAATAATCCCGGTAACAGCGCTCCGAGTCTGATTGCTGCCCTTTTCCTTTTGAGGTGCTTGCTCCCCTAATTAATACCACAATCGAGCCGCGTCTGGCGTGGGAGGGGGAAAGCAATCAAAGGGGATGGAGATTGGGCTGATTTGCAGAGGTTTTGGGCCCAATCCTGCCAGCTGGGGATGCAGGATTCCCACAGGCGGGGCTGGATGCGCTGCTGGGGTCTGCAGGAGCGCTGCTGCTGTGCTGATCATTTTGGGGGCACAGGGATGGGATGAGGCTTTGGGGGTTCGCAGGATGCTGTTGTGGGCTACTAGCCCTCTTGCCACCTCCTCAGCCCTCGCCCCTGGGGTTTCAGCGTTTCCCAGCCGGACTCTGCTCACCAGCCAAGTTTTTAAATTCGTTTTATAAACGGCCAAACCTAACAGGCTGAACCGCGGGTTCCCCTCCTGCGATAAAAATAAAATAACAGCTCCAGCTCTGCGGGTCGAGCGGTGGGGCCGGCAGGAAGCGCTGATTGAAGGGGAGGATGAGGCTCCCAAACCGGAGGCTTCATCTTCCGCTCTTGAGCGAAAAATGCAGAGCTGGGAAGTTTCGCTGCCTCAGTTGAGCCTCACGCCGCTGAGAGCGCCCAGAGGCTCCAGGGAACCGCCGCTCCCTCCTCCCTGCGGGGTTTGCGGGGGTTTTAAGCTGGGAATTGCTCTGGAAATGCCCGATTGTGCCAAAGCCGGGCGTGACACAGCGGGAGCTGCAGGTTTGGCCTCACCCCCGGCAGGTGAAACCCCGCTGATTTGTGACTTACCCAGAGCGGGAGCTAATGTGCCATGAAATTGCTCCACAACGAGGGGGGTGCGTTATTCTGGCAGAGTTCTCTCTGGGTGTTTATTGTGCTTTGAACTCAAGGTATTTGCTCCGGAGCAATGAATTTTTTAATTTTTTTTTTTTTTTTTTTTTCCGTAGAGAAACCTGTAGCTGTTTGCCTTTGGGCTGGGAGATCACTGTGAAATTGCAGCAGGAAGGTTTCGCTCCCCTGAATATCCTTAAACTCAGTGGGTGCCTCGCTGCTATCAACGCTGGGGAAGAAAAAAAAAGCAGCTTATTTCCTGCCATAAAGTTTGTCTAACTCCCTCCCAGGCAGCAAACCCTGCTTTGATATTAAGCAAAACTGTTCTGGGTTTTATTTTGTTTTTTTTCATGTTCTGAATGCGACGGGAAGGTGCTGTTACCGTGGAAACAGCGGTGGGATGCTGTTGGGTGGCAGGGCAGCGCTCAGGCAAACCCCTTTTGGGAAGGGGGACGTGGAAAAGTGGGGTTTGCTGGGTCCAGAGCCAGCCTGGAAGTTTCAGACTGGTGGAAAAGCTGAGCCAGGAAAGGCTGCTCCAGGCCTGGGCTTTGCTGTGCAAATCAGGAGCCTTGGAGCAGGTTAAGCCATATTTTTGCAAAGCCTGTCTTTTTAAGGCTTTTCCTCTGCTTCAGATTAACGAGACTGGCTCAGATCAGCCAAAAGGGAAAGAATTTCTCAAATCAAGTGTGCTTTTGCTGCTGAGGTTCTTCTGGTTTTGTTCTGGTCCCCTGCCCCATCCCTGTGTCCCATCCCAGGAGACGCTGCTGTTCCCGGATCCTGCGGATGCCGCAAAGGAACGCGGCGCCGATTAAAAGCCGCTGGTGTTTTTCATTTTAACCAAAAAAGCATTTCCATCCTCACTGGGTTTAATTTACAGTTTGCAGCCAGATTGGAGCTGGGAAGGGATCCCACTGGTGGCTCATTTGTTTGAAGGTGTCACTACACAAATACACGCTCTGGGAACGCCGGCGGCGCTGGAGGGGAGGACGCGCCAGCAGCGGGGCTCAGCTGTGTCCCAGCCATTCCCAAACCTTCCCAGAGGAGCCCCTTCCTCTCCTGGGGGACAGGGAGCTCCTGGCTGCAGTGAGGGATGGGGATAATCCAGGTGAAAGCCCACGGAAGCCAAACCTCTGGCTGCAGTGGATGAGTGTAGTTCATCCTGTGCCACCAACCTGGGGACGGCCACTAACCCCCAGCACGACGCCACATTCCAAAACAGAGCTCCCAGCAGGGTGTTTGATGTTTTATGACGCCTGCAGCCCGTTCCTCAGCGTCTCCATCCCGTCCTTTGGTGCCCAGAGGGAGAACAGCCCGTGTTTCCCAGTTAATGCCTTCTCCTCTCCTCGCAGCCGCGCTGGGAACGCTGGATTTCAGTTTGCTCTACGACCAGGAGAACAACGCCCTCCACTGCACCATCAACAAAGCCAAGGTACGGCTCAGCCGGGTTTGGGGACAGCAAGGACTGGCTGTGCCAAGCATTCCATCGGGGAATTTGTTCCATCGGGGAATTTGTTCCATTGGGAATTTCTTCCATCGGGGAATTTGCTCCATCGGCGGCTCTGCCCTCTCCTTTGCCACCTCCGCTTCCATCCCACCCCCTCTGCCCTCACTATCCCCTCCATCCCCGCCTCCCCGGGCATTCCCAGCGGTCAGGAGCCGGCTGCTCATCCCGGTGGCAGCGCTGGATGTTTTTCCCGATGCTGTTTTTATTTACCCGTGGCTGTGCCCGGCTGTCAGTTTATAAATGGCTCTTTTAAACGCCGCTAATCACGGCCCCCGAAGTGCTGCGCCTCAGCGCCTTTGCCGCCTGCCTGATTGAGGCAATCAGGGACTTTTTGCACATTTGGGAGCAAAAATGGGGAGTGAGGTGCTGGTTCTGCTTCCGGGCCCCTGGAAAGGGCTGCTGGGCTCCTCTCTATGTCGGGACCAGAGCAATGCGGGCTCCAGGTGTGTTGAGGCAAAAGACCCCAATCCCTGTAGATTTTGGGAAGGGATGGGTTTGGTTTTTTTTTGCAGAAGGTAGGAGAAGAGGCTGTGAGCTGAGCCCCAGAGGGTCAGACCACACTGTTTTACCTTCACAGGATGCTCCTCTGCCCTCCACGGCTTCTTTGCAACCCCCCACCCCTCTCCCACCAAAACTCAGCTTTGGGGACAAGCGAGGAAATGTTGGCCCAGGCAGTGGAGCTGCTCGTGGTCGGGGGGCGAGGGCAGCACCCAGGACAGGGCAGGACCGAGCTCTGCTTCCCTCCCCGCCCCCCGAGGATCCGCCGGCAGCCTTTGGGTCAGGCTTTTCTCGGCGCGGGAGGGAGCGGTGCCAGGGACGAGATCTCTAATTGGGCTCGGAGTGGGTGGAAGGCAGCGAGGAATGAGAGCTGTGTGGGCAGCAGCTGATGAATCTCCCACCAGCGAGAGCACGGGCAGGGCTGGCACAGGAGAGCCCCACGGGGGTGGGGGTACCCCGGCATCGTCCCTGCCCTCACCATCCTGACACCCAGCGCCCGAGTCCTGTGCATTTCCATTCTGCTCTCATTCTCCCGTTTCTCTCTTTTGTTTACATCGCCATCTGCTCGCTCTCATTTCATCTCTCGCCCGGGGAAAGCTGCCAAAACTTGACTACAGAAAGGTAAGGGCCAGCGCCCCGCTGCCGGCGGCGGGGCCGGTGCTGCCCCGGGGGGCTGCGAGCAGAGCAGGAGATGGGGGAGAGCCCCTGGGCTGTGATTTACCGTGGAGCTGGGCTGGGTGTGCTGGGCTCCTGCCCCATCCTGCCCCATCCTCCAGGGAAATCGCCCTCGGGGTGTGCCCAGCTCCGGCAGCTCCTGGGGCCTCGGTTGCTGCCAGCAGCCGTCCAAACCTGGGCTCTGTCAGCCACGTGAGACACGTTTTCCATTCTCTCTGATAACCCCAAACAACCTCTCTCTCTATTTTGCTTCTCTCTGTTTTTTTTTTTTTTTTTTTTTTTTTTTTTTTTTAATCTCCATCACTTTTCTGTCGGCTGCTGTTCCTCGGGAGCGCCGTTATCAGCTCGAGGGGAGCAGGAAGGAGCGGAGCAGGCACCGGCAGCGGGTTCAATCCCACATGTTGTGCTCCAGCACCCACTCCCTGCTCTGCTGCTGGGGGCTGGGATGGTTTCTCCATGTGGGAATTGAGCCTGGTGCCGTGCCTGGGGATCTCTGAGAGGGTTTCTGGGTGGAATTCCCAGCAGGAGATGCTGGGTGTCACCAGGCAGGTGGGAGCAGGCAGGAGAATGCAGGAAGAGAGGGAACAGGCAGGAATGAGGAGGAACAGGCAGGGAAAGGCAGGAAGAGGCAGGAGCAGGAAAGAGAAGGCAAGAAGAGATGGGAATAGGCAGGGGCAGGCAGGAGAAGGCAGGAAGAGGCAGGAGAAGGAGGAAGAAGTGAGGGAAGCAGGAGAGCAGGAGGAGAGGAGCAGGAAGAGGCAGGGGAAGGCAGGAAGAGGCAGGGGAAGGCAGGAAGAGGCAGGAGAAGGCAAGAAGAGCGGGAGAAGGCAGGAAAAGGAAGGAAGAGGCAGGAGCAGCCCAGGAAAGGCAGGAGACGGCAGAAAGAGGCGGGAGAAGGCAGGGAAAAGCAGGAGAAGGCAGGAAGAGGCAGGAGCAGCCCGGGTAAGGCAGAAGCAGCCAGGGAAAGGCAGGAGACGGCAGAAAGAGGCAGGAGAAGGCAGAGAAAGGCAGGACAGGCAGAGAAGGCAGGAACAGGCAGAGCAGCGGAAAGACGGAGCAGCAGGGAAAGGCAGGAGCAGCCAGGAAGCAGGGAGAGCAGGAGCAGCCAGGGAAGGCAGAAGAGCAGGGCAGCCAGGAGAAAGCAGGAAAAGGCAGGAGCAGCCAGAGGAAAGAGCAGAAAGAGGCAGGAGCAGCCAGGGAAAGGCAGGAGCAGCCAGGGAAAGGCAGGGAGAGGCAGGAGCAGCCAGGCTGCCAGCAGTCACCTGGCTCTGGTGGCTCTGGGCGCTGGCAGCAGCCCCGCCTGTCACGCTCCAGGCACGGCTGAGCTCACCACGCTGTTGCTCAGCTCGGATCGATAGAATAATCAGGGAATCGTGGGAGCTCCTTCCTGGGCTGCAGGGCAGCCCCATGCCCAGCTGGGAGGAGGGCTCTAGGGCTCTCCCTCTCCCCTGCTGCCCTGGGGACCGTGGGGTCTCTGCTGTCCCGTGTGGGGATGCATCACCCACTCCTGGAAAAGGGGATGGGAAAGATTTGATGGATGTGCAGGCATTTGGGGTTTTTTTCTGTGCTTTTCCATGGCTTTGTTGAGGGTCTCATGTTGTGCTCAGTCCTACAGAGCCCATGGAGTGAGAGGATCCTATAGGGGATCTATAGGGCCGTGCAGCAACCCTACAGCTCTGTCAGTCCCCTGCTTTTGTGAGGAAGGAGTCTGGGACTGGTCCCAGAGGGCTGCAGGGCAGTGGAGAAGGAGCTCCTGGCCCCAGAAATATCCTTGGGCTCCTCTCCCCACACCTCTGGCCAGAAAACACCACCCTGGAGTTTCCACCCCGCTGAGCATTCGGCTGCTCCCTCCCTTCCAGCCCAAACGAGCGCTGGAGGTTCTGCACTGAGCATTACTTATGGATTGACTCATGAATATTTATCACTGCAGGGAAATTCCTCCGGCTGCCCGGCTCCTCCGGGCTGACAGGGTGGAAAACGCAGCTTGCCCCCGCTCAGAACGGGATGCCTCAGCCTGGGAATGATCCAGGCTGGGTTTTTTTTTTTGGGCAGGCAGCTCGTTGTGGGGTGAAGGATGGCACGAATCCATCTCCGAGCGCCTCCAGCGCGGCGTTAATCGGCGGCCCGATTAGCCCAAGTGGTAATTAAATCCCATTGATTAGCTAAATGTCACTGGCACGGGGAGCAGCTGGCAGAGCCGGCGATGCAGGGAGCTGCAGGTCTCACTAGGATTGCAGCCGAGATTTTTGGGGTCGGGTAGAGGAAAAGATGAAACTCAATCTCAGCTCCATAAATTAGGGGTGGCTGGAGCAGGGAGATGCCCCACTTGGATCTGAGGGTGGATTTTGCCTCTGTGCCTTATCCCTCCGTGCCTCTCATCCCCCCACTTCTCCCTCCAATAAGGGAAAATCTCCCAGAGGTGCAGCTTTGGGAAGCAGATCCCTGTTGGATCCCGCTGTTTGTGCCAAACACGTCTCAGGTGACACGGGAGGAGCTGGATGTGACATCAGGAGCCGTTTCCCAGGCTCCTGTCACTCCATCTCCCACAGCATATCCATTAAAAGGGCCTTTAATGGCCTCCTCAAAGGTAATTTGATTGAGCTGAATTGATGGGTGAATTAGAGCTGCCTGTCACCCTCTGCCCCTTTGCCCGAGGATCTCCTGCTTGGCTGGGGTTGCATCTGCCCGGGCAGGGTGGGCACCTCTGACCAGGGAGGTTGGGAAGGCCATGAGTGGATTGTGCAGGTGAATCCCTGAGGAATTTGGGACATTCCAGCCCCTTCTTGCCCATCCTCAGCCTCTCCTGAAGCAGGGACATCACCTGGGAGGCTGCAGTTAAAGCAGAGTCATTCCACCTCTTCACAGCTGATATTTTTATCCTCCTGGCTCTGCTTTAGAAGCAAAATCCTCTTTTCTGGGCACCATTTGGCCTCCCCTGCCCCAGGGCAGCACGTTTGTGTCCAAAACACAGCCTTTGCTCCACATCAGAGACATTCCCAAGGTCAGGAGCATCCTGGAGTGGCTTAGAGAGGGTCCTGAGGTGCTGTGGGTCAGGCTGGGTGAGTTATTCTGTGCCTGTGAAGCACGGAGGTGATTCCTCAGCATTTCCCTCCCTGATTTGCCCAAATCCTGGATGATCCCATCCCTTCAGCCCTCGGCTGTGCCACCATCAGTCCCTAAAAACGCTGCCCTGGCAGCCACACACAATCATTATCTGAGAGCTCTGCTCCTCACTAAAAGGGCGTGAGATCCCCTCAGCATCCCCCAAACTGCAGCCAGGGCTGGGTGGGCACCTCTGCACAGGATCCCTGCTCTGATCCAGGGTTGCCCTCAGCCAGCCCTGCAGTGATTCCTGCCAGGATCCCACAACCAGGCTGGAAATAACCCAAGGAATTCCCTGACAGAGCCATTCCCTTCCCTCCTTAGGGCTGGTGAGAATTAGGGCTCCATTCCTCACGTTCCTGCCTTGCTTCCCTGCCCTGTGGAGTTTTTTTCCAAGCAGTTTGTGCAGGAATGGATTCGGGCTGGGTTTGGGCATCACCCCTGGAAAATTTTCAGTTGGTTTGAAGGAGGAACAGAGGCAGAGCTTTGTGCCCTCTCTCTGCCCAAAGCGGGGCATCGCTGTGGCAAACCTGACCCACTCACTGAGGGTCTTGTAGAAAATCCATCAGCAAGAAATTCCTTGGATTTGCGCTCCCACAACGCCAGATTTCTCTGCAAACAACCCAGCATTTGGGCTGGCACCAGCCTCCCGCTGGCCTGGAGCTGCTCTTCCTCAACAACTCGGAGTAAGGAGGTGCTATCCCACACTCTGGAAGCGCCACCGCCGCGGCAGAGGTGTGTGTTTGCTCAGCAGCAATTATGAAATGACAGAACCCTGTAATTTCCAGCCTGGGAAATCACTGCTCTGATTTGCCTTCACCCCCAAATTATTCGGGATGAGGAAGGGAGGAGTGGATGGTGCCACGTGCGGGAGAGGAGCTTCCCACAACCCCTCCCAGGATCTGCAGGCACCGCTGGAACGCCGAGCCCGGATCCTGCAGAGTCCTCTCCTTCCCCAATCCTGGGGAAACCAAAATTCCCCCATGGACCTGCGATATCCCATGGGAGCAGGAGCTGCGGGATGGGCTCAGCAGAGCCACTCTGATTCCTGATTTTTGCTGTCCCCTCCCAGGGCCTGAAGCCAATGGACCACAATGGTTTGGCCGATCCTTACGTCAAGCTGCACCTGCTCCCCGGAGCCAGCAAGGTGAGAATTCTTTTCATTTCTTCTTCTCCTGGAGTTGCACCTTTTCCTTGGAAATCAATCCTGGGAGAAGCTCCTCAGCCAGGAGCCGTGGGCTGCTGCACCCACACCTTGAATTTCTCGGGTAAAAGGTGCTCAGAGAGAGCAGCAGGTTAAGAATTGAGGCTGAATCTATCCTTGCAGGGATGGGAAATGCCTTTCTGGGAAACTGCTGGCTGGGAGCCAGGTGCCAGCCCTGATTCCTTACCTTGGGAATTCTGCACTCCAGGAGCCCCCAGGAAACACCAAGCGAAAAAATCTCAGCTCTAAACAAATCCGGACCCTTTTAATTTCCTTTTTTTTTTCTCTGCCCTTTTTCTTTTGCATTTAAGACCCCCTCAGATCATAATAAAACAGAGTATAAATCATAAGGGGAATATTTCCATCTCCTTAGGCTCAGCGCTTGCTGGAGAGAAGAGTAATTAAAGATATTGATGTGTGCTGAGAGCTCGCTGTAAGTGACGGGGACGTGGAATTTAAATGCTCCATGGATGCATTAGGAATATTAATTGCACTCTTATTCCACACGAAAGGAAAGACCTTTTTTTTTTTTTTTTTTTGGGAGGAGGTGTATTTACTTGTTACAGTTCAGCTGGATTAATTCAGGGCTGCAGAGGGAGTTTTTAACCACATCCCGAGTTTCGCAACGGAGCCGGCAGCGCTCTCATCGGTGATATCATCACTCACCTCCATGCTTTGCAAAATCCACGGATTTCTGCTGGAGCTGGTGGAGGCTGGAGATGCAGGAGGGGAGGGGACACGGGATCTGCAGAGCCACAGGCAATGGGGGGACCCTCTCTCTGCCTCGGGAGCTCTTCCAGATCTGTCCTGGGGGAATTGGGGATTTGTGCTGGGCTGGATATTCCAGCCTCAGGACGGTCCCTGAGTCTCTTGGGTGTTCCTACCCCAGGTTTTGGCTCCCAGGCACCTGTGGGAAGCGGGGCTGGGTCCATTGCCCGTGCAGAGCTGGCTCCTGCTCCATCCCAGATGGGAGAGAAAGGCACTTCCAGAGCTCAGCTCCTCCGAGCTGCCCCTTCCCAGGGCAGCTTTATGCTAATCTCGCCTCCTCCTTGGCTAAACCCACTTTCCTTCCCAATTCCCAGAGCCTCAGGACAGGGTCCCCAGAGGTCTGAGTGGGCTGTGGATGCCATCAGGGCACTTTTGCTGCTGTCCTTGTCACTTCAAGGTGGAGAATGCAGCCTCTTCTCAAAAAGATGCACAAGGCTGTTGTGCTGAGAGCTCCTCACGCCCAGCAGCAGCTGAGGCAGGGATTGAGCTGTCTGACACCTCATTAGAGGGAAAATCGCTGCTGTGCCAGGCTGGGAACCCGCTGGGGAAGCACAGCCTACAGCCTCAGCCCCTTTTGTCTGCCCTACATGGAATGGGGGTGCTCAGGGAGTCAGGAGATCAGTGTCCCCTGAGCTGGGGGACAGGGCCAAACATTGCTTCTCCTCCATCTTTCTGTAAGAAAAAAAACAGCTTCTTGGTTGGGATAATTAACTGGGACTAGGGTTAGGGCTAAATTAGGGTGAGGGCTAGGGTTGAGAGATCTAAAGGACCCAGAGCTGTGGGATCACTGGGGCTGGAGACGGCCTGCCGGGGCCATGGCAGCAGGGCCCAAACATTGCTGCTCTTCCATCCTTTTGTAAGAAAAAAAACAGCTTCTTTGTTGGGATAATTAACTGGGACTAGGGTTAGGATTAGGTTTAGGGTTGAGAGATCTAAAGAGCCTGGAGCTGTGGGAACACCGGGCCTGTCAGGCATGTTGGGGCCATGGCAGCAGGGCCCAAATATTGCTGCTGGTCCATCTTTCTGCAAGAAAAAACCCTGGTTTTTGGCTGGGGTAATTAACTAGGACTACAGTTAGGTTTAGGGTTAAGGATAGGGTTAAGGTTAGGATTAGGATCTAAAGGGCCCAGAGCTCCAGAAACACTGGGGCTGGAGATGATCTGCCAGGGCCATGGCAGAAGGGCCCAAACATTGCTGCTCTTCCATCTTTCTGGTAAGAAAAAACCCACCTTCTTGGTTGGGATAATTAACTGGGACTAGGACTAGGATTAGGTTTAGGGTTGAGAGATCTAAAGAGCCTGGAGCTGTGGGAACACCGGGCCTGTCAGGCATGTTGGGGCCATGGCAGCAGGGCCCAAATATTGCTGCTGGTCCATCTTTCTGCAAGAAAAAACCCAGGTTTTTGGTTGGGATAATTAACTAGGGCTAGGATTAGGGTTAGGGTTAAGTTTAGGGTTAGGGTTACGATCTAAAGGGCCCAGAGCTCCAGAAACACTGGGGCTGGAGATGATCTGCCGGGGCCATGGCAGCAGAGCCCAAACATTGCTGCTCCTCCATCTTTCTGGTAAGAAAAAAGCCAGGTTCTTGGCTGGGATAATTAACTGGGACTAGGGTTAGGGTTAGAGTTAGGTTTAGGGTTAGGTTTAGGGTTAGGGTGGAGAGATCTAAAGGGCCCAGAGCTCCAGCTGTGGCTGTAAAGCACCTGCTCACACAAACATGGCAAAGCCCCAACCTTTCCTGCTCCCTCAGGTTTTTTAATTTGCAAGCCACACAGGGGTGAGCACCTCGGCCAGGGTGTCCCATCCATGCAGGGGACACAGCCCTGCTGTCCCCATCCTCCTGCCTGGCAGAGCTGCAGGAAGGAGCTGACAGAACTCCTGTCAGGGTGGTTGTTTGGAGCCAGGCAGGATCAAGAGCTGTGCTGGGAACAGGATCACAAACAGCCACGGCAGCAAATCAGCATTTTTTTATCCAATTCAAATAGAAATTTTTTCCTCTCTTTTGCTTTCTCTTGCTGCTTAAATAAAATCCCCTCTGTGCTCTGCCAAGGTTCCCATTCCACTGGTGATTTCCAGGATTCAGGATGCAGGGTTGGGTTGCTCTGGAGTTGCCCTGTCCCTGCCCCTCTGTTTTTTGCTGAATTAGGGGCAGGTTTGGGTCACTCCATTGAGAACCAGCCAGGTGGCGGCACCCATTGACCCCTCCTGTCTGAACTGGGTACCCTTTTCTGACCCCACTGACCCCACTGACCCCAGCCCGCTTCCCTTTTGCAGGCCAACAAGCTGAGAACCAAAACGCTGCGCAACACCCTGAACCCCACCTGGAACGAGACCCTCACCTACTACGGCATCACTGACGAGGACATGATCCGCAAGACGCTGCGGTAGGGCCGGGAGCAGGGTGGGGGACACGTTCACACCATCCCTTCCTCTCCCTCAGTGCTCTGCCACCGCCCCTCCCCACCCCAGGAACAATTCCTAATGGGATCCCCATGCCCAGCCCCACAGGAGGCTCCTGGAACAGAGTTATCCCCCAAAAACTGGGGAGTTTTTGTGTGCGCCCTGCACAAATCCATCACTCCAAAGTGGGATTTGGGATAATCCAAAGTGATATCCAAAGTGAAATCCCAAAGTGATATCCCAAAGTGATTTGGGGTAACCCAAAATGATATCCCAAAGCAGGATTTGGAGTAACCTTAAGTGACATCTCAAAGCAGGATTAAGGATAACCCAAAGTGATATCCAAAGTGATACCCCAAATCACTTTGGGATAAACCAAAGTGATATCCCAAAGCGGGATTTGGGGTAACCCGAAGTGATATCCCAAAGTGGGATTTGGGATAGGCAAAAGTGATATCCCAAAGTGGGATTTGGAGTAACCCAAAGTGACATCCCAAAGCAGGATTAGGGATAGCCCAAAGTGATATCCCAGAGTGAGGTTTGGGATAACCCAAAGTGATATCCCAAAGTGGGATTAGGGATAACCCAAAGTTATATCCCCAAGCGGTATTTGGGGTAACCCGATGTGATATCCCAAAGTGGGATTTGGGATAGCCCAAAGTGATATCCCAGAGTGGGATTAGGGATAACCCAAAGTGATATCCCAGAGGAGCATTTGGGGTAACCCAAAGTGATATCCCAGAGCGGCATTTGGGGTAACCCAAAGTGACATCCCAAAGCATGATTTGGGGTAATCCAAAGTGATATCCAAAGTGGTATCCCAAAGTGATTTGGGGTAACCCAAAGTGATATCCCAGAGTGGGATTTGGGGTAACCCAAAGTGATATCCCAAAGTGATTTGGGATTGCCCAAAATGATATCCCAAAGCGAATTGGGATAACCTCTGAGGAGCCCATTCCTGCTGCATCATTGACACCATAACTCTCTGGTTGGTTCCTGCCTGCCCAGATGGCGTGATTTGGGTTTAACCCCTTCCTGCCCAGCTCTCACAGGCACGTGTCGAGGCTTTGTGGTCCCCCCTTGCTGAGAAAACCCCCTTGGGGGACTTCTGGGCCCCTTGCAAAGCTGAGCTTTTTGGGAGGAAGCTGGAGGCAGCTGTGAATCGTTGTCCAACTAAACAGAGAGTGGAAATCTTTATTATTTTATTATTTTGTTGGTTCAGTCTGTGCATTCAGCCCACCCTGGAAGTGGGCAGGGGCAGTGTGGCAGGGCTGGGAGAGCCTGGAATGATTCTCTGCGGGGAGCAAACATCTCTGAGGGCAAAGATTTTCACATTTTGGCCTCTGGATGAGGGCAGGAATTGCGAGCAGCCTCAGCTGCTCCATCCCCACACCGATCCAGGGCCGTTCTGTGGGATTTGCTGTAAGATCCGCCGTCAAACAAAGGATTTTTCATCCCTCTCCAAGGACTCAGGGCTCTGCCAGCTCCGTGGTTGGGATCCCTCCCTCCTCACTTGCAGGAATCTGTGATTTTCCCCGTACCAAGAGCACAAAGCTGCCCTGAGGAAGGTCCTGCTCGGGGGAGAAGCAGGGCAGAGCCCACCTATGGTGTGCAATGTGCAGGGGGATGGGAAATGCGGCACCGTGGATGATTATTTCACTCAGAACATATTTGTCACGCTGGAAGGGCTGTGGGCTGGTGGGGCTGGGAAGCCTCCAGTTTGTTGTTGTTGTTATTGGTGGGTGTTTTTGCACTCCAGGCTTTGAAGTTTGCAGCCTCCTGGAGCGCGGAAATTGGTTTGTGGGGAGATGTTGGGCTGAGTTGTTGGCTGGAAGGCGTCAGGAAGCAGGAGGGCTCAGCCCCCTGCCCTTTTAGGGTGCTGGGAGCTGCTTATCTCTTGGGAAAGGCTGTGATCCCACAGGGAATTATGGGATGAGGATAGATGGAAATGTGTGCAGGGCTGGATTTGCCCTTTTCTCCTCAGAAATCCTGTATGGCCACAGCTTCTCCAGGCACCAGGGAAAGATTCCTTCCCAAAATCCCATCCCAACTGACTGTCTGCCCGTGTTTTGGTGTGTCTGGAGCTGTTTCCCTCCTTTGAGATGGCCCTTGGCTCCCCCAGCAGGAAACACCTCTGTGCATGGTCCTGCCTTGGGTTCTTCTCTTCACCCATCCACCTCCTCCTCAAAATATCCCCTTTTCCATCAGGAAAAGCCAACTTCAAAGCCAGGAGGGCGCTGCTTTTCCCTGTGCTGATCAGGAGAGGCTCCTGCTTGAAAGAGCATCGCTGATGCTCCCCCAGTCCGGGTGGTGACCGTCCCTGGTGCCGAGCTCTGCGAGGGGTGGAGAGTGAATTCTGGAGTCTCTTTAATGTAAAAATGAAGGAGATCAAAGCCCCGACCAGCCCTCGCCTCCCCACAGCCTGGGGATGTGTGAGGGAGGCTGGAAAAGCACCCAGGAATCCTCCTGCCCATCCCCACAACCCCATATCCTGCTCAGAGATGTTGTCCCCCATCCCCACGCGGCCTTGTCCATTTTTTGGGGTGTGACGTTGCTGTGACAGACCCCAGGAGCCGTCGGGATTTGCTTCCCCGAGGTGAAGGAGAGGTGAAGGCAGCCCTGCTGAGTGCCCTGGCAGAAGGATTTTGTTAATGGATCAGCCCCCTCAAAACTCAGCAGACATTTGGGATTTCAGGAAGCGCAGGAGGTGGGAGGATCTCCAAAGGTCTCATCCATTCATTGAATTCAATATCCCCGAGCACAGCCCAGGGCTTAGCAGGGATGAAACCACCCACAGCCTGCGAGAGGCAGGGTCAGAGCCCTGAAAAACACTCTGGGCTTGGATGGATGGGCTTGGGGGCAGCGTCCTTGCCAGTCCCAGGGGGTAAATCCCACCCTGGAGCCCCCATTCCCACCCCATGTCCCATGGTGAGGCAAAGAAACCCTTCAGGAACAGGCAGAATCGAATCTCCTCCATTTCAATAATCCATATAATATGCAATAAATAAATTGCATTCATCATAAACACCCGAGCCAGCCAAATAGGGGATGCAATTATTCACATCCGGATTTATTGGCGAGTGGATGCGTTCGTTATTCACGGCGAGCCCACGGAGTGCCAGGGATCCTTTGTTTAATCGTGTGTTTGACAAACACAATCATGACTCATTAAATGGATTATTCAGAAAATGGGGTTTGATCGGGGCTAACGGGCACAGAGTGCAGGCATTTTGAGGTTTGGGGTCCCAAACTGCTTCACTCCGGAATGGTTGGATGGGTTTGCTTGGAATTGCAGGTGCCATTGTAATTGTAACTGTAATTATAATTTTGGTTTCTGTGCTCAGACCTTGAGGCATTTCGTGATGGAGCCCAGGATGGAATCCTCTTTTTTTGTTTTTTGGACAACTGGACTTTCCCAAGATGTTATTTTGTCTCTTGGCCTGGTGCTGCCTCTCTTAAGCCAAACCAGCATCCCCTGCTCCTCATGGAGAGCTTCCCAAACTGCCACCATGAAAAATCTTAGGCACAGGGGGTGCATCTCACACCCTGCTGCCTGTTATGGGTGCGATTTTGTGGAAAGGGGTCCTTGCTGACCCCATTCCCCCTCTCCACACCAGAAAAAGGGTCGAGGAGTTCGTGTGAGAGAGCAGAGCCCGTGAGTCAGCTGCGGTGAGTCAGGGCTGTCACCCAGGAGCCCGCGCTGAGTGGGAGGGAGGAGAAGTTTATCGAGCGTTGATTGCTCGTTTGCTGCTCAGCTTTGCTTCCAAGGAGGTTTTCGTAGCTCTGAACTTGAAGATCGGGACCCCACAGTGAGAGTGTGAAACCCAGAGCTGAGCTGGGATTGGGATTAATGAAAATGAGAAAGGGATGAGGCTCCAGTTACAGGGAGGTGAGCGAGGCTGCCAGAGGTGTCTCATGCTGTTTATCAGGGGCTGATTTTCTAACCCAGAGCATCAAAATCCCTCCACATCGATTTGAGGATAAAATCCAAGCTGGTTTGATTGCATTGTGCCTTTTGCCAAAGGGAGGGCCGAGGCTGGAGCTTCCTGCTCATCTCACTCAAAGCTCGCTGCCTTCACTTCCAGCCTGCCCCAGATGGAAATTCCATTCCAGTGGGGATGAAATGATGCTGGGAAGAGGAACTGGGGCTGGGGACTGAGCCTGAGGCATTGGGAGAGCTGACACAAACCCCCCTGTGGGCATCACACACAGATAGGGACAAAATGTGGGGATCCACCTGAGAGGTGGCCAGAGGAAAAATGGGACTGGGAGAGGCCTGGAAGTGTTCCCAGCTCCATTGAGCTGCTCAGAGCAGTTCCCAGGTCCTGCAGAAGTGCCAAAATTCACTTCCCAAGGGATTTCCCTTGCCCCTGTGGGGCACTGAAATGGAAACTTTCCCCGTGTGGCACTGGAGATGCTCAAAATGCCACCACCACTGCGGTTTTCCACGTTTCCTTCCGAGGCTTTTGCCCCTCGTGAGTCTTCACAGCAGGCAGGACATCATATTTGGGATCTTGCTGTGCTCCTGGGGTGTAACTGGACCCTGCCAGGAGAATCCTTGCTCATATTTTTAGGAATTAAACCATCCCAAACCCTGAGTGCCCAGTAACCTGCACCGCTCCACGATGGCCGGCTGTGCAAACAGATCCGGGCTGGCTTTTCCCTGTGAGGCCATGGCCCCTCCTGTCCCCTTCTGTCCCCTCCTGTCCCTCTCCAGCTCTGCCCAGATGGACAGGGTTCCCACATGCCTTGGCCCTGGAGCTGCTGCTGTGTTGGTTTTGTTCTTTCCCAAGAAATCCAGAGGAAATGAGGAACATTGTGTCTGCATTTGAGATTCTCTTTGAGGGTTTCACTGCCATGGTGGGGTGGTTTTTTTTTTTTTGGGGTTTTTTTTTTTTCCGTGGGTATCTATAGTAACGCTGCATCCATCCACAGCTTTCTGGAGAGCAGAATTCCTTATTTTCCAGCTCCTAGCATTTTTTTTTTTCCTGAACCCTTTTGGTTTCCAAACCCCTGCTCCCTGGCCTTGATGATCCATGTGCTGTGGCACTGAGAAATCACCACAGATTCTTTGCTTCCTTGGAATTCACTTGTGAGCATGAGGGTGCTCAAACTGTCCTGAGAGAAGCCACCAAACCATCCACAGATAAACCATCCATGGATAAATTATCCATGGATAAATCATCCGTGGATAAATCATCCGTGGATAAACCATCCAGGTACTGAGCAGGCCAGGGGTGTGGTGTGCAATCAGTCGCCCTCAGGTGGGATCACGGGGCTCTGTTTTATCTCTAATTCCTTTTCCCTCTCCCTGTGTTGTTCCCGGAGGTAGAAATGGGAGATGGGAGTGGCTGAAAGGGAAAACAATCAGGCACCAAAAGGGTGAGAAGACACTATAAGAATATTTTTTTAAAAAGGAGAAAGGATGGAAGGGAAGGGGAAGGAAATTCCTTTATGGGCAGGGAGCCCAGACAGTCCCTGCATGGGGATGCTCCCTTTGGAGCAGGATGGGATGGATTTCCCCATTTCCAGGTCCAGGCACCTTCAAGGCACCTTCCTGGCCTTCTCTGGGATTTGGGGAGCTGCAGGCAGAGCCTTAACTTTGCTCCTCTGCCGCCTCTCCTGCTGCCCGGAGCGGGCTGGGAAGCGGCGCGGGAGTGACTCATGAGCTGCCAGCTCAGGGAAAGGCATTTATAGCTTTTCCATGGAAAACAGCCTTGGCACTGCCGTCAGATGCAATCCTGGGATCCCAGCGGGGCTGGGGAGATTCACCTGGCCCAGGTGTGGTGTTTCCACAGGTTGGGTGTGGAATCCCTCTGTTTGGGGGGACAGGAGGTGACAGACCCGTCCTGTGTCCCTGCCAGGGGAGCGGCTCCGCTCCAACAGTGCCCGAGCCCTCGGGAAGGAGATGTTTGGGAAGTTTCTCCCGGCCGTGCAGCCCAGGGCAGGGATGAGGAAGAGCCTCCATGGCTGCAAAAACGCAACTCAGCAACTCCGAATTTTGCTGTAGTCACTGATGACTTCGATGTTCTGAGGGAAGGGTCATTGGGACGTTTGATGTTCCAGAGTGCTTTTCCAGCAGTCCTGGGCTGGGATGTGGCTTGGACACAGGGACTTGCCCTGTGCCAGTGGCTGGATGCATTCATGCTGCATTCCAGCTGTATTCC
>CM019215.1:515662-544262 GCA_009741485.1 Malurus cyaneus samueli
GGGAAGGGGCACTGTAGGGACAGGGACAGGGCACAGTCAGAGCAAGTCCCTAATCACAGCCAGAGGGCTGGGCAGGACGGCTGTATTTGATTATTTCACCCATGTTGGACACTGAGGATGCTGAGCACCGGCTCCCCCAGCAAACCCCAAATCTCTCATCATCCCCACATCTCTCATCACCCCACCAGGCTGGTCTCTCCCCAGCTCTCCCTGTCTCTGCTCTCTCCCAGGCGGGGTCGTGCTGGGAATTAACGCCAAAGGGGAGCGGCTCAAGCACTGGTTCGACTGCCTGAAGAACAAAGACAAGAAGATCGATGCAGCGTGGCACACGCTGACCAACGAGCTGCCGGGCGCCGTGCTCAGCGACTGAACCCTGGGAATTTCTGGATCCTCCCAGCGCTGGGTACGGAGGTCCCAGGACAGCCAGGAAGCAGGACACCCCCGGCGGCCTGGCTGCAAAAAGCCCATCCAGGGATGAAGGCGGCGGTGGTTCGCTCCTCCCGGCCGCTCCGAGGCTTTCCAAAGCGCCCGCCCCGCTCCGGCCCCGTCTCAGCGTGCATGTGCACACACTCACACACACGCCCAGGTGTGCACCCTGCATGCCCTGCAGCCCGGCTCCTCCCCTGAACCCCAAAATCTCCTCGCTGCCTGCAAAGTCAGTGGCAAACACGAGTGCGTCCGTCCGCGTGTCCGCTGTCGGCCAAGGCGTCCCCAAAAACGCGCAGAACCCGGAGCCGTCTCCTCCAGGCAACCGTGCCATATCTCTGGTGGTTTGTCAGTCCCTGTGGTTTGGGCCTAAACTGGCTTTTTTCTGCATTTAAAGCTCCCCTGTCAGAATGATTGTGTGTCCCTGGTGAACCCCGAAAGGGTTTGCTTTCCTCCCGGGAATGTTGTGCTCATCCTCTCCAGTAACTCACGGAAGCGGCAGAGCTGTGCAGAACGTGCTTTCCTCCTCCTGGATGGGGCAGGCAAAATCTGATATTTTTGCCATTTGGGAGGCAAAATCTGATTTTTTTTTTTTTTGCCGTTTGGGAGGTAAAATCCAAAGTTCAGCAGAGCAGCCTGGCTGTTCCCGCATCCAGGACCAGGCAGCATGTTTCATTCCTAAGGAAACCGCACCACACAGCAGAACAGCTGTTTTTCCAGAAAAACCTGCTTTCAGCGTGAATTTTTCTATCATTTTTTCCTCATTCATCCTTTTCTATTTGTCCATTAAATGATGAATTTATTAACATTTTCAATTCATCCATTAAATTATGAAGGTGCTGAGCCTCGGAGTTGTATTTGTAGGGATGCTCAGCTCCAGCAGGGCCGTCAGGTCAGTTCATTTTCTGCCTCCAACAGCACCCAAACCAAACCAATTTCTGTGTATGGCACAGTAATGGTAATGTGGCACAGAAATAATGATTTAATATTATCATAATAAATTTAATATAGTCATGATAATTTAATATCATCATGATAATCCCAGATATCATCCTCTGTGATCCATCTTGGCCAGTCTCCTCATCCTCATTCCAACAGATGCCCAGTGGGATGAGCAAACACTTCCTCCAAAATGCTGCGCCTTTCCCAAATTTTTTGAAGCCTTTAATTGATGATTTCTTAGGAAGATCTGCTCTTTCCCCACGAGTCCCAATCACCCTCAGCTTCCAAGCCCTGTGCACGTGTTGCCAACTTCTTTTATTTTTCCTTGGGAAGCAACGGAATCTCTGAATCCTACGTTTACTTTTCCAAGTGTTTTCTTTGTTTGATATGGGGAGGGGGGATATAAAAAAAAAAAAAAACAAAAAACAAAACAACGTTCATAGGGGTTTTTAATTAACTTAATATTTGTAATGCTCCTGCAGACACACATGGGGTTTATTTGAATGCTGGCAGCCTGTCAAGTCGGATGTTCCCGGTAATCCCTGCTGGTCCAGCACCTTAAAAACCTGGTCAGGGTCTGAGTTTCCAGGGAAGCTCCAGCAGCACCAGGTTGGCTGTGCCTCCCTTTCCCAGCAAAACTCCTTTCCATCCATCCTTTTTTTCCAGCATATCTTGCTACGAAACTGGTTTGTGCCTGAGGTGGAGTGGGACATGTGTGCGTGGGTTCCTTCACTTTGTACCCTGGTCTTTTCTAAGTGGACACTCCGTCTGTCCGTCCGTCCGTCCGTCCAGCTGCATGCAGAGTCGGTGGTTGTCACGCCAGGCCTCGTGAAATGTTTGATACTGATGTTTTGCTACCGTGTGAAGGCTGCAGAAACTGTCCTTACCTGCATCCTGAGAGACTTTTGTATTTCGGTATTACCTATCCGTGTCCTTTTGGTCAGATTTGTTAATATTTATAACGAGAACCGATGAATAAAAAGGTTGAAAAATGAAATAATTGAAAAAAAAAAAGGTTGATGCTTGGTGGTGGTGTAGCTTTTGAATTTGGGGGGTGGGTCAGAAGGGCTTGGGGAGAAATGGCTTTAAGGCAGAACATTGGCCCAATGTATATAAATAAATAGATATATTTATATGTATATATTTATATACTAAGATATTGCATATATTTATATATGGTACATATAATAGTAATATATAAATATAAATAAATACATATATTTATATACACAACTAATATAATATACTATATATATATGCGTATATATATACTGTATATATACTATACTTGTATATATATATGCACACATTTATTTATATACACAAATATCTATATATATATGAGAGAGAAAATACATATATATGGCTCGAGAAGAGAATACATACCACATGCATATTTTAATATATTTATGTTGATATTTTAATATATATTTATATTATTTATATATTTATATATTAATATATTTGTATATTTAATATAGCTATATATATTTCTATGTTTATCTATATTTATAGCTATTTAATATATCTATAGATAATATATTTAGATATTTCTATATATTCAATAATTTCTATATATAAATATTTTTTATATATACTTATATATTTCAATATATTTGATATAATTTAGATATATGTAGATATTTTAATATATTTAGTAGCCTTGAAGCCCAGCAATCAGGGCACAGGGAATGATGTCCAGTCCCAGGTGAGCAGACTGGGCTTACAGGAAAATACAGACAAGGAAAAATATTTACTCAATTAAATGATGCTCTGTTCAGCCATCAGATTTTGTTGAAGTCACTCTTTATCCCTCGGAATAAAGAGCTGATTATAAAGCAGGGAGGGAGGACAAACCCTTCAGATTAAAATAAAGCTTAAGGTATTTGACTCCAAGCCGCTCCGGGGCACGTCAGACCCTCATGCCCTATAAAGGGGCGCCGCTTTGGGGCACTCACCTGTTCCCGGTGCTGCTGCCCCATGGGAGCTCCCAGAGCCCCCACCAACAGCACCCCGGGCTTTTGACGGCCCCCAGTGGCCCCACCAGGCTCCCAGGGCCACCTACGCGGCGGTGGCCGTGCTGATGGGCCTGGTGGTGGCCTCGGCCCGCTGCTCAACGGGCCTGGTCATCGTGGTGTCGTCGCGGCACCGGCGCTGCGCTCGCGCCTCAATCTACATCCTGGTCAACCTGGCGGCGGCCAATCTGCTGGTGACGCTCTGCGGCAGCATCCGTCAGCCTCTCCAACAACTCCGCGGCTTCTCGCCTTCGGCCGGCGCCTCTGCGAGCTCGAGGGCTTCATGGTGTCGCTGACAGGTGAAAAAAGGAGCTCCAGACCCTTCTGGGTTCAGCAGAGGGGTTTTGGGGATGTTTCACCACCCAAAGGAAGCGCTTTGGGGTGAATCTCGTGTCCAGCTCTTTGTTAGCACAGGGAAGGGTTGGGGAGATGTTGGCTGTGTCCATATGTCCAGTTTTCGTCATCACAGAGTGGGAAATGCCCCTTGGGGAGGTGGGGGATCCTTGTTTGGGATGTGTTTTATTGGGATGACACCTGGGGTGGGGGCGCACCACAGACGGGAACTGCACGGGGAAGAGGGGACAGGGAACAGGACAGGGAACTGCACAGGGGATAGGGAACTGCAGAGGGACAAAGGGAACTGCAGAGGGACAGGGACAGGGAACTGGGGACAGGGGACAGGGACTCGCAGAGGGACAGGGGACAGGGAACTGGGGACAGGGAATAGGACAGGGAACTGCACTAGGGACAGGGGGCAGGACAGGGAACTGCAGAGGGACAGGGAACAGGGACAGGGAAAGGGGACAGGGAACGGGGAACGAGGGACAGGGATAGGGGCAGGGAACTGCACAGGGACAGGGGGCAGGGACAGGGAACTACACAGGGACAGGGAACAGGGGACAGGGAACTGCACAAGGGATAGGGAACTGCACAGGGACAGGGAAGAGGGAACTGCACAGGGGATAGGGAACTGCACAGGGACAGGGAACAGGGAACTGCACAGGGGATAGGGAACTGCACAGGGACAGGGAACAGGGAAGTGGGGACAGGAACAGGGGACAGGAATTTCAACAACAGGGAATGGGACAGGGAAACTGCACAGGGGACAGGGGGCAGGGGACAGGGATAGGGAACTGCACAAGGGATAGGGAACAGGGAACAGGGAACTGCACAGGGGACAGAGACAGGGAACTACACAGATCCTCTCCCCGAGGACTTTCTGCTGCTGGAACCACGAGGCCTCACAGCCACCCACTGCCAGCTCCATTTCCAAGGGCCAAATATCACAGCTGGCCCCACTGTGAGGAAAAAACTGCCAAAAATCACCATTTGTAAGGGCCAAATCTCACAGCTCTCCTGCTGGCAGAAAAACATCCGATTTTCTCATTAAAAAAAAAAAAAAAAAAATTATTCCAATTACAATCATCACCTGTCCCTGAACACAGCCCCTCCTTGTCCCCAGGCATCGTGGGCTGTGGTCCTGGCCATCCTGGCTCTGGAGAGGTACCTGGTGGTCTGCAGCCCTGGGCGATTTTCGCTTCCAGCACCGGCACGCTGCAGCGGCTGTGCTTCACCTGGGGGCTGCGGGCCTGCTCTGGACAACAACCACCCGCTGGGATGGAGCAGCTACGTGCCTGAAGGTGGGAGAGGGATGGAGGGGACAGGGAGGACAGGGAGATGGAGGGAGAGGGGATGGACAGGGGAGATGGAGGGAGAGGGGATGGACAGGGAGATGTAGGAAAAGGGGAAGGAGGGGAGAGGTGTACGGGGAGAGGATGGAGGGGAGAGGGATTGGACAGGGGAGAGACGGGAGGGGGGAGAGGGTTTTGGAGGAAGGAGAGGGAGGAATGGACAGGAGAAGATCATCGCCGGTGTACCGACGGCAAGGGGCTCTAGGTGAGATGTGGACGAGTTGATTTGGTGTTGCCAAATCCGACCGTGGCGAGAGGCAATATTGTGGAGGCAGATGGCTCCCGGATTATGTGATCTAGGGATGTTGAGGGAAGCGTTCCAAGAAACATCCCCAGAGGATTAGTGGCTGATTGAGCAGGAGTTATTAACAGGAGATCATATAGACAGGGAGCACTCTTGCGTGAGTAGGAAGACACGCCGTGGCACATGGGACAGGGTCAAACTCGCTAGCGAGCCAAAGATGGACAAGAGAGATGGAGATACTAGAAAGGACACGCAGCAGCAAATGGGGCAGAGAGAGTCTTCCCCATGTCCCACAGATTGGCGAGTCGCCTCCCCCCTCGCCAGGTACCCTCTGCTACTTCGACAGCCCGAGAGGGCGAGCTACCTCGCGCTCAACCCCCTCTCTCCGCTCCACGCCTCTCCCTCCATGGACAGCAGTGAGACGGGGCCTCTCTTCCTTACTGCTTTATCCCTCATGCGACAAGCCGCGTAGTACCGGGGCCTCCATCCTGTCTCCCCTTTCCCATCCCCCTCTCCCCAGCTACTATAAAGCGTACACTCTGTGTCCATCCCTCTCTCCCCTGTCCCATTCTTCCTCTCCCCTGTCCATCCCTCTCTCTCCCATTGTTCCATCTCCTCTCCCTGTCCATCCCTCTGCTCCCCTGTGCCATCACCCTTCTCCCTGTCCCGTGTCCCCACCGTCACCTCCTGCCCTCCTCACGGCACCCACGGGGCTGCTTCGGTCTCGTTGCAGTTACCTGAAACCCGATGAGGACAAGAAATCCAAGCACAAGACAGCGGTGAAGAAGAAAACGCTGAACCCCGAGTTCAACGAGGTGAGTTGGGGGTGGCTCTCACCAAGGGGCTTTTCTCAACCTCAGACTTGAAAGATGAAAAAATCCCCACCTCAATCACGCTGTGAGGGACCAGGGCTGGGCTCCCCATGAAGAGGAGGAGGAGGATGAGCAGCTCCAGGCTCTGTTTGATCCTAACTCTGCCTCTGCTGCCTTACAGGAGTTCTTCTATGAGATCAAGCATGGTGACCTGGCAAAGAAGACCTTGGAAGTCGGGACAGGGGCATTTTTAGGGAAAGGGGCACTGCCAGGGACAGGGACAGGGCACAGTCAGGGACAAGTCCCTAATCACAGCCAGAGGGCTGGGCAGGACAGGCTGTATTTGACTATTTCACCCATGTTGGACACTGAGGATGCTGAACCACCCAGCTGCCCCCTGCAAACCCCAAATCTCTCATCATCCCCCACATCTCTCATCATCCCCCACCAGGCTGGTGCTCTCCCCAGCTCTCCCTGTCTCTGCTCTCTCCCCAGGCGGGGTCGTGCTGGGAATTAACGCCAAAGGGGAGCGGCTCAAGCACTGGTTCGACTGCCTGAAGAACAAAGACAAGAAGATCGAGCGCTGGCACACGCTGACCAACGAGCTGCCGGGCGCCGTGCTCAGCGACTGAACCCCTGGGAATTTCTGGACTCCTCCCAGCGCTGGGTACGGAGGTCCCAGGACAGCCAGGAGAGCAGGACACCCCCGGCAGGGCCTGGCTGCAGAAAAGCCCATCCCAGGGATGAAGGCGGCGGTGGTTCGCTCCGCCCGGCCGCTCCCGAGGCTTTCCCAAAGCGCCCGGCCCCGCTCCGGCCCCGCTCTCAGCGTGCATGTGCACACACTCACACACACGCCCAGGTGTGCACTCCTGCATGCCCTGCAGCCCGGCTCCTCCCCTGAACCCCAAAATCTCCTCGCTGCCTTGCAAAGTCAGTGGCAAACACGAGTGCGTCCGTCCGCGTGTCCGCTGTCGGCCAAAGGCGTCCCCAAAAAACGCGCAGAACCCGGAGCCGTCTCCTCCAGGCAACCGTGCCATATCTCTGGTGGTTTGTCAGTCCCTGTGGTTTGGGCCTAAACTGGCTTTTTTCTGCATTTAAAGCTCCCCTGTCAGAATGATTGTGTGTCCCTGGTGAACCCCGAAAGGGTTTGCTTTCCTCCCGGGAATGTTGTGCTCATCCTCTCCAGTAACTCACGGGAAGTCGGCAGAGCTGTGCAGAACGTGGCTTTCCTCCTCCTGGGATGGGGCAGGCAAAATCTGATATTTTTTGCCATTTGGGAGGCAAAATCTGATTTTTTTTTTTTTTGCCGTTTGGGAGGTAAAATCCAAAGTTCAGCAGAGCAGCCTGGCTGTTCCCGCATCCCAGGACCAGCAGCATGTTTCATTCCTAAGGAAACCGCACCACACAGCAGAACAGCTGTTTTTCCAGAAAAACCTGCTTTCAGCGTGAATTTTTCTATCATTTTTTCCCTCATTCATCCTTTTCTAATTTGTCCATTAAATGATGAATTTATTAACATTTTCAATTCATCCATTAAATTATGAAGGTGCTGAGCCTCGGAGTTGTATTTGTAGGGATGCTCAGCTCCAGCAGGGCCGTCAGGTCAGTTCATTTTCTGCCTCCAACAGCACCCAAACCAAACCAATTTCTGTGTATGGCACAGTAATGGTAATGTGGCACAGAAATAATGATTTAATATTATCATAATAATTTAATATAGTCATGATAATTTAATATCATCATGATAATCCCAGATATCATCCTCTGTGATCCATCTTGGCCAGTCTCCTCATCCTCATTCCAACCAGATGCCCAGTGGGATGAGCAAACACTTCCTCCAAAATGCTGCGCCTTTCCCAAATTTTTTGAAGCCTTTAATTGATGATTTCTTAGGAAGATCTGCTCTTTCCCCACGAGTCCCAATCACCCTCAGCTTCCAAGCCCTGTGCACGTGTTGCCAACTTCTTTTATTTTTCCTTGGGAAGCAACGGAATCTCTGGAATCCTACGTTTACTTTTCCAAGTGTTTTCTTTGTTTGATATGGGGAGGGGGGATATAAAAAAAAAAAAAAACAAAAAACAAAACAACGTTCATAGGGGTTTTTTTAATAACTTAATATTTGTAATGCATCCTGCAGACACACATGGGGTTTATTTGAATGCTGGCAGCCTGTCAAGTCGGATGTTCCCGGTAATCCCTGCTGGTCCAGCACCTTAAAAACCTGGTCAGGGTCTGAGTTTCCAGGGAAGCTCCAGCAGCACGCAGGTGGCTGTGCTCCCTTTCCCAGCAAAACTCCTTCCATCCATACCTTTTTCGCAGCATATCTTGCTACGAAACTGGTTTTGTGCCTGAGGTGGAGTGGGACATGTGTGGCGTTGGGTTCCTTCACTTTGTATCCCTGGTTTTTCCTAAGTGGACACTCCGTCTGGTCCGTCGTGCGTCCGCCAGCTTGCATGAGAGTCGGTGGTTGTCCGCCAGGCCTCGTGAAATGTTTGATACTGATGTTTTGCTACCGTGTGAAGGCTGCAGAACTGTCCTTACCTGCATTCCTGAGAGACTTTTGTATTTCGGTATTACCTATGCCGTGGTCCTTTTGGGTCAGATTTGTTAATATTTTATAACGAGAACGATGAATAAAAAGGTTGAAAAATGAAATAATTGAAAAAAAAAGGTTGATGCTGGTGTGGTGTAGCTTTTGAATTTGGGGGTGGGTCGAAGGCTTGGGAGAAATGCTTAAGGCAGAACATTGGCCTAATGTATATAAATATAATAGATATATTATATATGTATATATTATATACTAGATATTGCATATATTTATATAGGTGGTACATATAGTTAATATAATATATAATATATACATATATTTATATAGCACACTAATATATATACTATATATATATGCGTATATATAATACTGTATATATATATACTGTATATATATATCACACATTTATTTATATACACAAATATCTATATATATATGGAAAGAAAATACATATATTGGCTCAGAGAGAATACATACCACATGGCATATTTTTAATATATTTATGTTATATTTTAATATTATTATATATTTATATATTTTAATATATTAATATATTGTATATTTAAAATAGCTATATATATTTCTATTTTATCTATATTTATAGCTATTTAATATATTCTATAGATAATATATTTAGATATTTATATATTTCAATATATTTTCTATATATAAATATTATTTTATATATACTTATATATTTCAATATATTTTAGATATATTTAGATATATGTAGATATTTTAATATATTTAGTAGCCTTGAAGCCCAGCAATCAGGGCAAGGGAATGATGTCCAGTCCCAGGTGAGCAGACTGGGCTTCAGGAAAATACAGACAAGGGAAAAAATATTTACTCAATTAAATGATGCTCTGTTCAGCCATCAGATTTTTGTTGAAGTCACTCTTTATCCCCTCGGGAATAAAGAGCTGATTATAAAGCAGGGAGGGAGGACAAACCCTTCAGATTAAAATAAAGCTTAAGGTATTTGAGTGCCAAGCCGCTCCGGGGCACGTCAGACCCTCATGCCCTATAAAGGGGCGCCGCTTTTGGGGCACCTCACCTATTCCCGGTGCTGCTGCCCCATGGAGAGCTCCCCAGAACCCGCCACCAACAGCACCCCAGGGCCTTTCGACGGCCCCCAGTGGCCCCACCAGGCTCCCAGGGCCACCTACGCGCGGTGGCCGTGCTGATGGGCCTGGTGGTGGCCTCGGCCTCGCTGCTCAACGGGCTGGTCATCGTGGTGTCCGTGCGGCACCGGCGGCTGCGCTCGCCGCTCAATTACATCCTGGTCAACCTGGCGGCGGCCAATCTGCTGGTGACGCTCTGCGGCAGCTCCGTCAGCCTCTCCAACAACATCCGCGGCTTCTTCGCCTTCGGCCGGCGCCTCTGGGAGCTCGAGGTTCATGGTGTCGCTGACAGGTGAAAAAAGGAGCTCCAGACCCTTCTGGGTTCAGCAGAGGGGTTTTGGGGATGTTCACCACCCAAAGGAAGCGTTTGGGGGAATCTCGTGTCCAGCTCTTTGTTAGCAAGGGAGGGTTGGGGAGATGTTGGCTGTGTCCATATGTCCATTTCGTCATCACAGAGTGGGAAATGCCCCTTGGGGAGGTGGGGGATCCTTGTTTGGATGTTTTTATTGGGTGACCTGGGGTGGGGGCGCACCACAGACGGGAACTGCACGGGGAAGGGACAGGGAACAGGACAGGGACTCAGGGATAGGAACTGCAGAGGGACAGGGAACAGGGACAGGGAATGCAGGGGACAGGGACAGGGACTGGACGGACAGGGACTGCAGAGGGACCAGGGGACAGGGAACGGGACAGGGAACTAGGGAACAGGGAATGCATGAGGGACAGGGGGCAGGGACAGGGAACTGCAGAGGGACAGGAAACAGGGGACAGGACAAGGGGACAGGGAACGGGGAACGAGGGACAGGGAATAGGGGACCAGGGACTGCACAGGACAGGGGGCAGGGACAGGGAACTACACAGGGACAGGGAACAGGGGACAGGGAACTGCACAGGGATAGGGAACGCACAGGGACAGGGAAGAGGGAATGCACAGGGGAAGGAATACAGGACAGGGAACAGGGAACTGCACAGGGATAGGAGAACTGCACAGGGACAGGGAAGCAGGAAGTGGGGAACAGGAACAGGGGACAGGAATTCAACGCAGGGACAGGGAATGGGGGACAGGGAACTGCACAGGGGACAGGGGGCAGGGGACAGGATAGGGACTCCACAAAGGGAATAGACAGGGAAAGGAACTGACAGGGGCAAGAGACAGGGTAGCTACACAGACCTCTCCCCGAGGACTTTCTGCTGCTGGAACCCGAGGCCTACAGCCACCACCACTGCAGCTCCATTTCCAAGGGCCAAATATCACACTGGCCCCACTGTGAGGAAAAAATGCCAAAAATCACGCATTTGGAAGGGGCCAATCTTAGCTCTCCAGCTGGAGAAACATCCGATTTTCTCATTAAAAAAAAAAAAAAAATTATTCTCAAATTAACATATCACCTGTCCCTGAGACACAGCCCCTCCTTGTCCCCCAGGCATCGTGGGGCTGTGGTCCCTGGCCATCCTGGCTCTGGAGAGGTACCTGGTGGTCTGCAGACCCCTGGGCGATTTTCGCTTCCAGCACCGGCACGCTGCCAGCGGCTGTGCCTTCACCTGGGGCTGGGCCCTGCTCTGGACAACACCACCCCTGCTGGGATGGAGCAGCTACGTGCCTGAAGGTGGGGAGAGGGATGGAGGGGACAGGGATGGACAGGGGAGATGGAGGGGAGAGGGGATGGACGGGGAGATGGAGGGGAGAGGGGATGGACAGGGAGATGTAGGGGAAAAGGGGAAGGAGGGGAGAGGGATGGACAGGGGAGAGGATGGAGGGGAGAGGGATGGACAGGGGAGAGGATGGAGAGGATGGACAGGGAGGGGATGGAGGGGACAGGAATGGACAAGGGGAGATGGAGGGGAGGATGGCAGGGAGGGTGATGGACAGGGAGATGGAGGGGAGAGGGATGGACAGGGGAGAGGCGATGGACGGGGAGAGAGGGAGCAGGGGAGAGGAGTGGACAGGGGAGAGGGGATGGACAGGGGAGAGGGGATGGACAGGGGAGAGGGGATGGCAGGGGAGAGGGGATGGAGACAGGGGAGAGGAGGATGGCAGGGGAAGAGAGGGATGGACGGGAGAGGAGATGGACAGGGGGAGAGAGGGATGGACAGGGGAGAGGGGATGGACAGGGAGAGGATGGAGGGGAGAGGGGCTGGAGGGGATGGACAGGGGAGAGGGATGGAGGAGGGAGAGGGCGTGGAGGGGAGAGAGGGGATGGAGGGGAAGGGGTCTGGAGAGGGAGGGGATGGAGGGGGGAGGGACTGAAGGAGGGGAGATGTGCGATGTGCTTCAGACTCCCATCTCCTTGCATCTTGTGGGGCTGTAGAGTGACTCTGTGCCGGGGTTTAAAGGGTTAATATCTCCTGTTAATAACTCCTGCTCAATCAGCCACTAATCCCCTCCTGGGGGATGTTCCTTGGAAGTTCCCCAGCACAGGACACTCGGGAGCAGCCCCAAATCTGCCTCTGTAGGGGTTTGGCACAACCCCACAACCAATCCCAGAGGGCGCCTGGGCAGCCCAAACCCCACAGGGCTGAGCTCAGGCCCTGGAGATGGAAAAGGGAGAGGTGTTCGGGTGCCATTAGTGCTCTGGAACCCGGTACCGACCCTTTATCCCGGCCCCTAAAGGGTTTGGGCTCATTCCCGACCCTTATACCAGCCCATAACCAATTTGGGCTCATTCCCAGCCCTTTATCCCAGCCCCTAATGGGTTTGGGCTCATTCCTGACCCTTTATCCCAGCCCCTAACCGGTTTGGGCTCATCCCTGATTTTTTATCCTGCCCCATAACCGTTTTGGGCTCGTCCTGACCCTTTGATCAAGTCCCTAATGGTTTTGGTCTCATTCCTGACCCTTTATCATGGCCCCTAACAGGTTTTGGTCTCATTCTCCACCCTTCATCCCGCCCCATAACCAATTTGGGTTCATCCCTGACCCTTTTATCCCAGCCCCTGATGGTTTTGGTCTCATTCCTGACCCTTTATCCTGGCCCCTAATAGTTTCAGGTTCATCCCTCACCCTTTATCCCAGCCCCTAATGGTTTGGGCTCATTCCTGACCCTTTATCCCAGCCCCATAACCAATTTGGGCTCATTTCTGACCCTTATTTCAGCCCCATAACCAATTTGGGCTCATCTCTGACCCTTTATCCCAGCCCCTAATGGGTTTGGGCTCATCCCTGACCCTTTATCTCGCCCCATAACCAATTTGGTCTCATTTCCTGACCCTTTAATCAGCCCCTAACGGGTTTGGGCTCATCCCTGACCTTTTATCCCTCCATTTGGGCTCGTCCTGACCCTTTAATCAAGTCCCCAATGGTTTTAGTCTCATTACTGACCCTTTATCCCAGCCCCTAACAGGTTTTGGTCTCATTCCCCACCCTTCATCCCGCCCCATAACCATTTGGGTTCATCCCTGACCCTTTATCCCAGCCCCTAATGGTTTTGGGCTCATTCCCGACCCTTTATCCCAGCCCCTATCAGGTTTTGGGCTCATTCCTGACCCTTTATCCCATCCCCTCATGGTTTTGGTCTCATTCCTGACCCTTTTTCCCAGGCCTGAGGACCTCCTGCGGGCCCAACTGGTACACGGGGGGCAGCACCAACAACAGCTACATCCTGGCCCTGTTTGTCACCTGCTTCGTGCTGCCCCTCAGCCTGATCCTGTTCTCCTACGCCAACCTGCTGCTGACCCTGCGGGCGGTGAGTGCCACCCCACACCATCCCCACAGCCACCAAGAGCCACAGGGCAGCTTTTAGAGACCCTGGTGCTGCCATCAGGACCCTCAGGGGGTCTCCAACAACATTTTTAGCATTAGAAAGTCAAGGGATTATTTTATTTTATTGCCAGGGTGTCGTTCTGACCAGGGTGTTTCATCGCAGGGAAAATCATTCCATGACCACGCGGGTTTTGCAAGATTTCCCCCAAAAATAAACTCACAAACTCCTTTATTGGTTTAATGATCATTAATGTTGTGTAACTCTTAGAATTTGGGGTCCTATTGGATCTGGATTTCTTCACCTCTGATGTTAATTAGGTCCTCTTCATTATCTCCTCATTATCTCTTTTCCCAGACCAGGTCTGACCATGCCAAGGGGGAGGTTTGGGGCTGATGTTCTGTTGATGGTCAATGGTGGCTATTGATGGTCACTGATGGCCAGTGATGACCATTGATGGTCACTGATGGTCACTGATGGCCATTGATGGTCACTGATGGCTATTGATGGTCATGATGGCCATTGATGGTCACTGATGGCTATTGATGGTCACTGATGGCCATTGATGGTCACTGATGGCTATTGATGATCACTGATAGTCACTGATGGTCACTGGTGGCCGTTGATGGTCACTGATGGCCGTTGATGGTCACTGATGACCATTGATGATCACTGATGATCACTGATGGCTATTGATGGTCACTGGGCAATTGATGGTTACTGATGGCCATTGATGGTCACTCCTGATCACTGATGGCCACTGATGGTCACTGATGGCCACTGCTGGTCACTGATGGTTGCTGATGGCCATTGATGGCCATTGATGATCACTGATGGCTATAGATGATCACTGATGGTCACTGCTGGTCACTGATAGCCTTTGATGGTCATTGATGGTCACTGCTGGTCACTGCTGGTCCCTGCTGGTCACTAATAGTCACTGCTGGTCACTGATGGTCACTCATGTCCCTTCTCCCCTGTCCCCTCGCACTCGGTTGAGATTTCCATCTCCTCAGCCCTCCCCTGGTGGAACAACGCCCTCCAAAGAACCTTCAGCTCCCTCCGGGGGCACAGACCAACAAAATCTTTGCCTGAAGCCCCCTCAAACATCGCCAAACCTCCATATTTCCCACCCTCAGGGGATGTCAGGGCCATCCCCAGCACTCACAGCCCCGTCCCCGTGTCCCCAACCCCGCAGGCGGCGGCGCAGCAGCGGCAGTCGGACAGCACGCAGCAGGCGGAGCGGGAGGTGACACGCATGGTGGTGGCCATGGTGGTGGCCTTCCTCGCCTGCTGGTTGCCCTACGCCACCTTCGCCCTGGTGGTGGCCACCAACAAGGACATTGTCATCCAACCCACCCTGGCCTCCCTGCCCTCCTACTTCTCCAAGACGGCCACGGTTTACAACCCCATCATCTACGTTTTCATGAACAAGCAGGTGAGAGGGAAAGCTCCAAAAAATAAAAATTAAAAAAAAAAAAAAATCAGCCAAAAAGCTTCCCTGGGGCTGCTGGAGGGCAGCTTGAAGGGCTCAAAAATCCTGGAGGAACCACCCATCTTACCTGGAGGTGCGATCCCAGGGATGCTGGGTTTGCAGCAAGGATTTTGGGAATTAAAAAAGGGAGGGAGCAGTTTGCCAACCCAAAGCAGAGCTCATTTTCCGCCTCCGTGGTTTTATGGGGTTGGATCACAAGCTGCTCCTTGGAGGCGCAGAGCAAACAGAACGAAACTTTTATTGTCCATAAAGCGCCGGGAGTCGGGCTGGGAGCAGGCAGGGATCTTCCCAAAATAAAAATGGTGATGCTGCATCTTTGCTGCCGCTAAATCTGTGCCCTGCCCAGTTCCAGAGCTGCCTGCTGGGAATGCTGTGCTGTGGTCACCACCCCCGGGGGACAGCGAAATCCTCTCCGGCCACCCCCGGCCCCTGTGGGGCTGCAGAGGGGCTGAGGAACAAGGTGACACCGGTGACACCGTCCCACGCCGTGTGACAGCTGCTGGATCCTGCCAGAAGGGTGGTGGGGGCTCTGGGAGCTCACAGAGGTCACAAAAAAACCCACAAAAATCTGTGGCAGTGTGTTGTTCTGGGAGAGGAGCCAGCCCAGCACGGGACAAAGCGCAGATTGTCACTGTGTCACTCTGCTGAGGAACCCCCAACCTCTCAACCCCTCACCTTTTGAGAGCAAAATAAAGAATAAAATTATTTTTTTGGGGCAAAACACCCCAAGGTGTCAGTGCCTCCATCCCCACTGAGCTCTGCCTGCACTGCCTGCTCTGCTGAGGAGTGGAGGTGATGCTGTTAACACAGACCCAGCAGGGATGGCTGAGAGCTGATTGGGTTAATAAATGCTAATAAATGCTAATTAGTTCGTGTTTTATTGGCTGAGAGAGGGTTTGAGAGAAAATCCATAGAAAACACATAGAAATCACAGAACACAGAAAACACAGAAAAACATAGAAATCACAGAATCATCACAGAAATCACACAGAAAACACACAGAAATCACACAGAAAACATGCAGAAAACATGCAGAAAACACAGAAATCACAGAAAACACGCAAAAACCACACAGAAAACACAAAAATCACACAAAAAACACACAGAAAACACAGAAAACACAGAAAACACACAGACATCACACAGAAAACACAGAAACCGCACAGAAAACACAGAAATCATACAGAAAACACACAGAAAACACAGAAAATACACAGAAATCACACAGAAATTACACAGAAACCACACAAAAAACACAGAAATCATACAGAAAACACATAGAAATCACACAGAAAACACACAGAAAACACAGAAATCACACAAAAAACACACACAGAAAACACAGAAAATACACAGAAATCACACAGAAATCACGCAGAAAACAGACATATATCACACAAAAAACACACAGAAAATGCACAGAAAACACACACAAATCACACAGATATCACACAGAAAACACACAGAAATCACACAGAAAACACACAGAAAACACAGGAAAAAAACACAGAAAACAAACAGAAAACGCACAGAAATCACACAGAAAACACAAAAAACGCACAGAAATCACACAGAAATCACACAGAAAACACACAGAAATTACACAGAAATCACATCCCCTCCTGCCCCCAGAGCTGGCACACCCCTCGTGGGTAGTGCCACAAACATGGCTACAAAAAGCCACAAAAAAAGGTGTAAAGATAACATGTTAGTGGTTTTTTTTTTTGGTTGTTTTTTTTTTTTTAATAGTTTAGGAAATAAGGAAAGGTCTAAAACCCCCGATTTCCCAGCAAGGGTGAAAACAGTGGCGGGGAGAGGCCTTGAAGAGCAAAATAAAGATGCCAAAGGCTGTGAATATAAAATAAAAAGAGGAAAAAAAAATAAATTCCACGGGCTGGGCAGCTCCACAGCTCACCTGGAATCTCCAAGCACAGCTTTTATCTGTTGCGGGGTTTGGAAGCAAATTCTGTCACTCAGGAACCCAGAAAAGGCTTCCAAAGATAATTTTGGAGACAGCAAGGGGCTGGGACTGGGTTTCACCCAATTCCTCCAGCTCTAAAAAACCCTGCCTGCCTTCAGAGTGAATTGTTTTACAGATTTTTGATGCTGAACCCTTGAACTGCTGTCAAAATGAGGAGATCCACAGCCAACACCCCTGCAATTTGCACTGCTGTGAAGGATGAGATTTGAGAGACTGAAAGGGCTTTTTTTTCCCCCTCTATCTGTGATTCTCTGCTCCAAACTCAAAAATCCCCAAACCAGCCCAGTACAAACACATTGAACGGGGCTCAGGGTGGAAAAAAATGATCTTTATGGCTTTTTCCAATCAAAATTATTCCATGATTTGTGACTTGGGGTGGGGGGACACGAATTCCCCATCCCCATCTCAGTGTCTAAACCCCCTCTCAGCTCAGAGAGCTCAGAGAGGAATTAGAACAGCCCAGTATCACTCTTTTAATTTAATTTAATTAATTGGCCTTTCATTCTCTGCCGGGCTGCAAAGCAGCATTAGAGGGGCCCCTCTGATCTCCTCTGCTGTCCTGCACTGCTCCTGTTTTAATTGTTCCTGTTAATTACCCACTCTGTGTTTTCAGGGTGATTTAGGAACTTCAATGTGGGCGACAAAAGCAGCTGAGGAACTGAAATCTCTGTGTTGTTGTGGCCCCGATAAGGGGATCAGAAAGGCTATGGGGCTGCTTGAAAGGCTCTCCAGCAGCAGGAATCAAAATTCTTCACATTAAGATGAAAAAAAAAGATAGGGAAATGGTTCAGAGGCTGCTCACCGTTTGGTCCCACAGATAAAACAGAAGAAGTGCAGGATGCTGAGGGGATTAAGTGATGGATAATTCTGGGTGTGTAAAAACGCTCCTGTGCTGCTCCCACCTTTGGGTTTTTTAAATTTCATTAAACCAGCCTGGAACACGACAAAAATGCTGCCCAAAGTGAGAGGGAATCACCCTCAAAAGCTACAATAAAAATTTCAGTTTTGCACCCTCTTTCCCTGCAGGTGACACAGCCCCAGGGGGAGCAGGAGTTTGTGACAGCAGATCCTACAGGGAATCAAAACCCTGCCTGGGGCACAGAAATCCCACACACAGAGAATCCAACCTGCTACGAGCCTTAGGATTTTTCGTTTCTCTATTTTCATGCGTCTGTATTCTTGTACTTCTCTAGTACAGCACTAAAAACTACCATTTTCTCATCTTTAGACAAAACAATTCCTCTCTGAGCCTGAATCCAAGGACACCTCGCTGCCTGAGAGCCCCAAAATATGTAAAAAACAGCCAGTTGAGGGGGAGTAAGTTTGGGGTGGTTGACATCATCACCTGTAAAGATCATTGGAGAATTAAGACCCAATATGCTAATAAGGCAGAACTTATAAAAGGTGAAGATCTCGTGACTCGGTGTCCATTTTTGGGTGTAGCCTCAGGAGGAGGCTTTTGTCTGCCCTAATGTACCAGTAGGCCTGTTAGGCCTGTATTAAAGTTGTGTATTCTCATTCTCTTAAATTTGTCTGGCCTCTCTTTTTCAGATCAGCCTGATTGATAAGGCATCAGTTCGAGGTAGAAAAAATGAAACATTTTCTTGTGCAGTCTGTCCCAGCCCGGGGTGAGGCTGCTCCAGACCTCACTGTTACCCCCAGGCTCTTCTGCTGCAGCCACGACACCGCAAACACATGAAAGGTTCTCCTTTTCTCTTGATCTTTCCTCAGAAAAAAAAATTCCTCAGGATTTCTTCTCCCCCAGCTCTGCAGCATCTCCCTGGATCAGTGCATCTCAGCTGCATCAGTGCCTGGCTGAGGATGGGCAGCAGAATAAAAAACCCCACAGAACAACCCCAAAAACCCCAAAAAGGAACCTCCCAGGTCAGAGAAAGAACCACGGCAGCACAAGAACCTTGGAAACTTTTATTCATGTTGCAAAACCACAAATTAACAGCTCCAGAATGGGAGCATTTCTTTACCAGAACAGGAATGGAGACACAAACAATAAAAAAAAGAAAAATACAGAAATGAAGATGTTTGTACCCAGATGCACAAACCCAGCTCAAACCTCAGTGTCTGCCAGACAAGGAACAGGACAATCTTCCCTCCTGCACCTGAACTGTTCTTATCACAAAAAAAAAAATATTCAATATGAACTTGCTGTGCCCATCAGAATTCTAACCCAAAGCTCAATTATATCCACGGATTTTTTTTTTAAACTTTTTTTTTGGATGAATCTTACCAAAAATGTGGTTGAGTTATACAACAGGTACCATCACGACAGCAACCACTTTTTTTCTTTTTCTTTATTTTTTTTTCACATTCTTGTCTGATGCTGGCAGGCAACATATTGCTGCACTTACAATCTCTGGAGAATGCTGCCTTTTCCTCATTAGCTTTTTTTTTTTTTCTGCACAGCAATTAATCCCTTTAATCAGTCAAATCAGTTCAACGCTGGATCACAAAAGCACTAAGTAAAGAGAAAACAAGAAATTACCTTGTTAAATTTAATGAGCAAGGAGAAACAGACACTCCAAGGGCTGGAACACTCCAGCCTGGAAACATTTCATTGCCTGAGCAGCACCAGCAGCCCACGGAATCACAATCATTTTGTCTTTCATCTGAAAAACTGCACAATGCAGCAGAGCAAGAAATCCTTTTTGGCTGCTGAAAATGTGCACGTGCAGAATAAAAATCATCATGGAACCGGTTTTATAAGGATGGGAGAGTAAAAACCATTAAAAAAAACATTAAAAAACAGTAAAAATCAGTTCAGTTCTGCAATGTTGACACTGCCTGTGCAGGCATCAGTGGCATAAAAGAAGCATAAACCATATCAGAAGACAGAGCATTCCATTTTTCTTCTGTCCTTGCTGCTGCTGTTAAAGAAAATCTGAATTTTACAGGTGTTAACGTGGCCAAAAAGGGCTGTAATTCACAGAGCAAGCAGGGGATGTACAGAATTCATTCACTTTGGGTTTTAATCGTGGAGAGAGCTCTCATCCAGAACAATTATCCTGTAGGGGAAGAAAAAAAAAGGGGAAAAAATAAGGTTATGCTGTTTTTATTTATATCAAACTGCAAAGGTGGAGGGAATGGGATTTGCCTGTTTTTTGTGGAAAGCAGGAATGCAGCTTGTGCCACAATTCCAGCTGAATTCTCACCTGATGGGGGGAGTTGGAGGCTGCTGCTGCTGTTGGGGGGGAGATTTCTGATCCTTCTGGGGGTCCCTGTCTGGAAAACAGGGAAATTCAGCTCAGGACACGAAAGAAAGGCACAAAACACCCCAGAAAAAGTGAAGGAATCGAGATTTCACTGCTTGATTCATTCAGCCACATCTGGGGGCAGAACCCAGTCCCAGCTCTGCTGTGGTTAAACCAAAAATTAACAGTTGGGAGAATTTCCTTAAAAAACAGGGGTGAAGATGCAGAATTTGGCACAGCCAGATGTGCAAACCCCGCTCAAATCCCAGAATTTGCCAGCCAGGGAACCTTCCTTCCTGCACAAAAGTGGTTTTTCACCACTTTTCTGGGTCAGAAACCAACCCAGATTTCCATCTTTGGAAAGCCCAATTGAGGCTGCAATCACCAATCACCCCTAGACTGATTCATTTTAAAATTACCCCCAATATTTCCAAAAAGAATCAGAGATTTGGGGTATTTTAAACTCTGGGTGCATCCTCTACAGTGAGCACCTGGGTCAGAAACCAACCCTGATTTCCAACCCTGGAAAGCCCCAGTCGAGGCTGCAATTCACAGTCACCCCCAGATTCCTGCATTTTAAGATTCCCACCAATATTTCCAAAAAGAAGCAGAGATTTGGGGTATTTTAAGCTTTGGGGTGCATCCTCTACAGTGAGCACCTGCTGAGCATTTCTTTAGAAAACCAAGGGTGGAGATGCAGAATTTGGCACAGACAGAGGCACAAACCCAGCTCAAACCCCAGTATTTGCCAGGCAGGGAATAGGAAAACCTCCCCTCCGGCACAAAAGTGGGTTTTGACCCCACAGAATTCTCATGGTGGCCAAAAACTAACCTAAATTTCCATCCCTGGAAAGCCCCAATCGAGGCTGCAATTAACAATCACCCCCAGACTGATTCATTTTAAAATTACCACCAATATTTCCAAAAAGAAGCAGAGATTTGGGGTATTTTAAACTCTGGGAGCACCTGCTGAAATCCCTGCACAGCCTCCTGGTGCTCTGCCTCCAGCCCAGGCTCCGCTCTCCTCCACTCCATTCTTCCTTCCAGCATCCTCTGAATCCTGCAGGCCTGCAGCCCTTAAATGACAAAGTTTTGTGTATTATCCTCCTTTTTTTTTTTTTAATTTGTTTTGTTTTTTTTTTTAATTTTGTTTAAATTCTGGTGGCCAGCACAAGAATGAGGGGTGACTTACAATCCCTCACTGAAGAACTGTTCAAAGTTACTGGGCTCTGATCTTTAGTTCTGAGAGGAAAAAAAAATTATTTGGGATATGAATCATTTCCTTAAAATGATGATTAAATGACCTCTGCCATGTTTGCAGCTTTCCTAATTCCCTGCCATGAAAGCAGAACCATTTCCACCAACTCTTCTTTATTAAGAGCTTGCATGATTCTGTTCTCTTCATTCACGTTTTGTACCTCAAAAATTTCCCCCGTTCTGTCAAATTATTTCTGATTTTTGTCAAGACTAAGCCTGTTGAAATATTTGCTTTCCACCTACAGGAAATGGCATTAACAAAATGTTTTTCTCCCTCTCACGTTGATGACTCCAGGCAAACTCCCCGACACTGCTCTCCCCAAGGAGTGCCAGCCCATTTTCTGAGCACTCTAACAAAAAAAAAAAACTCCTGGAACACAAATTTAAACCAGCAGCTCACCCAAAATCGTGTCCCTGAGGTTGTTCTTGGATCTCCTCATTCCAGGAACTCTTGGAGCATTCTTTCCAAAATATTGTCGAGACTGGAGTGAGCCCTGTTAAATTAAAGATTAAAAAAATGGTGGTGACAAAGCTGAAAATTCTCAAATTAAACAGTCCTAATTATCAGGGTATTTCAAGTTTTCTGCAAGCATTGAATCTTGTTAAAACATGCTGGGGAAAAAAAATCTAAATCTTTGTAACTCCTTTTTTTTCCATACCTTTCTGTATCCTCTGTCAGATTAAACGACTCCTTAGTCCATAAACTCTGATTTGTCATCTCCAATTCTCTTCCTGACTCTCTGTTCTCCACTTGAATTCCATCAGGAGCTATTCACATAAAACCAGCAAGATTTTAGCTCCAAAGGAAGATAATAAAGACATTAAAATATTGTTTTCTTTCCTGCATTTGGGAAATTTCCAATTGCCCATTTCTCCATCACTCTTTTCCTCAGTGGCCTGATTTTCCAGCAGTTAACCAAATTTCCATTAGCTGCAGTCAAAGGTGGCCAGATAAATATTTCACTCAGACACATTTCCAGATTCACAGGGCTCAACATTTTGTTTCCCTCTGAAATGAAAAATTAATGCAACAAATGAATCTTTAATTTCTCCCCTTCCAATCCCAGATATGGGAGAGAAATCAGAGGGAAATCTGTGGATGTCAAAATCCTGGGATTTTTTTCCCTGGAATATTTATCAGTAGATATTTATCAGAAATATTTATCAGAAATATTTATCAA
This sequence comes from Malurus cyaneus samueli, assembly GCA_009741485.1. Classification (NCBI taxonomy): domain Eukaryota; kingdom Metazoa; phylum Chordata; class Aves; order Passeriformes; family Maluridae; genus Malurus; species Malurus cyaneus. The sequence continues at coordinate 538,282 of CM019215.1, forward strand.
TATTTCCCTGAAATATTTATCCCTACAGAAATTAGGATTAGGGTTTGGGGAGTTAAAAACCCTACAATTCCAGGAGCAGTGGGGCTGGAAAAGGCCATCCCATAAAGATCCCAACATTGCTGCTCCTACAACTTTCTGACCTGGAAATTCACGTGATGGGGTTCAATTTAGGCTCAGACTAAGTGGGAATATTTCAGCCCCTTCTGCTGGGCTGTGATAAGCAGGAAGCAGAAGGCTGTCCCAAAAAAAAAAGGGGATTCTGAAATAGCTGTGCTCGATGCAAATTCAGCAACCTAAAACCAAAAATCTCCAGTGAAAAAAAGCCACAGGAGCTCCCATCCTTCAGGAAAAGATCTAAAAACTGCAGGAAAACCAAACACGTGCCAGCATCCTTTTCGAGTGACTGTGCTATTTAGCTTTTTACAGACTTTTTAATTTCCTTTTTTTGTCTTGTTTTTTTTTTTTACTTGCTTTGATCACTGGGAAAAAAAACCCAAAAAGCCAGCCTTAAACATTTAGTTTTCTGTTCCTCTGACATGACTTTACATTCAAAAATTATTCCCCTTAGCACCTTTGCAGCAGCAAAATTACCACTCCTGCTTTGTAATCATTGGGAAAAAAAAAACAAAAACCCAACTATAACATTTAAGTTTCTGTCTCTCACATTGTACATCTAAAAATTATTCCCACTTAGTACCTTTGCAACAAGAATTCACCACTCCTGCCTTTGCAACTCATTGGGAAAAAAAACCAAAACCAACCAACCAAAAAGCCCAGCCTGTAAACATTTAAGTTTTCTGTTCCTCTGACATGACTTGTACATTCAAAAATTATTCCCACTTAGCACCTTCGCAACAAGAATTCACCACTCCTGCCTTTGTAACTCACTGGGAAAAAAACAAAAACAAAAACAAAAACCCAAACAAAACAAAACAAAAAAAAAAAAAAACACAAAAAAAACCAAACAACAAAAAGCCCAGAGTATAAACAAATTTTCTGCTCCTCTCACACGACTTGTACATCTAAAAATTATTCCCATTTAGCACCTTTGCAACAAGAATTCACCACTCCTGCCTTTGCAACTCATTGGGAAAAAAAAAACCAAAACAAACCAACCAAAAAGCCCACCTGTAAACATTTAAGTTTTCTGCTCCTCTGACATGACTTGTACATTCAAAAATTATTCCCACTTAGCACCTTTGCAGCAGCACAAGAATTCACCACTCCTGCCTTTGTAACTCATTGGGAAAAAAACCCAAAAAACCAACAAAAAAGCCCAGAGTAAAAACAAATTTTCTGCTCTCTTCACACAACTTGTACATCTAAATTATTCCCACTTAGCACCTTTGCAACAAGAATTCACCACTCCTGACTTTGAACTCATTGGGAAACAAAACAAAAACAAAACAAAAAAAAAAAAAAACCATAAAACAACACAAAAAAAACCAAAAACCAAAAACAAACAAACACAAAAAAAAAACCCAAACCACCAACAAAAAAGCCCAGTATAAATGAATTTTCTGCTCCTCTCACACGACTTGTACATCTAAAAATTATTCCCATTTAGCACCTTTGCAACAAGAATTCCCACTCCTGCCTTTGTAGCAGAGCAGGAAATCCAACATTCATGCCCCCAGTGGAAGTGATTTCCTTACTCTGTGCAATCTGAGGGTTATTCTGTGCTGGAGAATTAGGAACATTAACTGCAGGGTGCAGTGGCTGCTTTTTTAACTGAATCACCCTCCCAGGATGGAAATTCTGACCGTTTTCACTTCCAGGGCTGTTTGAACCCAGCACCGGCCAGGGTGGAACAGAAATAAAAACAGAAATAAAACAGAATAAAACAGAAAATGAACCCTCCTTGTTAAACCTTCAAACCTCCCACAGTCCTGAGCTTTGGGGGGGAGCACCAGGGAAAAACACAGAGCTAAAATCACATTTTTTTGTGGCAGACAGAGCTGTTCAACAGCGAAAAAAAAGGAAATTTTCTATTTTTAATCTCTACTTTGGGGCCATTAGCAACCAACCATTCATTTGCACTGCAGAGCCTGGCAATCCTGGCCCTCTCAAGGCTGGATCTTGCTGCTTTAAATGTTCTGGTGAAAAAGAGAATTATTTCCACGTTGATTTAGGGTGAAGACAAAATATCCTGTGGGTTTATCCGCCCAGCCCTGGACAAAAAGCTTTACATTTTATTTTTCATAATTATTTGATGTTTTAATTGCCCCTGACCGTGGTTAATGGCATCACTGATGATGCCAACCAAGAAAAATTCTTATTTTGGATGCAGGAATAAGCTTAGGATGTGTCTGGGTGTGTCATTCTTGAAAAAAACATGGAAATTTTAATTATCCCCGTGCCTGGTGTTAATTTAGGAAGGGTTTAATGAGGAACAAGAAAAGAAACTCTGCTGTAACATCCTCCCAGTAAAAAACAGGCAGTTTTTGATATTTTCTGCCTGGAGATGTGTGAGGACACAAAAGGAAATGGAAATCACAAAAGGAAATGGAACAAAAATGGACCACAAAAGGAAGAAATCAAAGGAAATGGAAACACAAAAAGGAAATGAGAAACCACAAAAAAAGGAAATGGAAATCACAAAAAAAGAAATGGAAATCAAAAAAAAGGAAATGGAAATCACAAAAGGAAATGGAAATCACAAAAAAAGGAAATGGAAATCACCAAAAAAGGAAATGGAAATAACCAAAAATAGGAATGGAAATTGCAAAAGGAAATGGAAATAAAGAAAAAAGGAAATGAAAATCACAAAAAAAGGAAATGGAAATCACAAAAGGAAATGGAAATCACAGAAAAATGGAAATGGAAATCACAAAAAAAGGAAATGGAAATTGCAAAAAAAGGAAATGGAAATCATAAAAAAAAAGGAAATGGAAATCAAAAAAAAGGAAATGGAAATCACAGAAAAAGGAAAATGAAATCACCAGAAAAGGAAATGGAAATCACAGAAAAAGGAAATGGAAATCACAAAAAAAGGAAATGGAAATCACAATGGAAATGGAAATCGCAAAAAAGGATATGGAAATCACAAAAAAAAGGATATGGAAATAACAAAAGAGTAAATGGAAATAACAAAAGGAAATGGAAATAACAAAAATAGGAATGGAAATCACAAAAAAAGGATATGGAAATGACAAAAAAAGGAAATGCAAATCACAAAAAAGGAAATGGAAATTGCAAATGGAAATCACAAAAAAAGGGAAATGGAAATCACAGAAAAAGGAAATGGAAATCAAAAGAAAATGAAATGGAAATCACAAAAAAAGAATGGAAATCGCAAAAGGAAATAGAAATAAAAAAGGAAATCACAAAAAAAGGAAATGGAAATCACAGAAAAAGGAAAATGAAATCACAAGAAAGGAATGAAAATCACAAAAGGAAATGGAAACCACAAAAAAAGGAATGGAAACCACAAAAGGAAATGGAAATTAAAAAAAAAAGTGGAAATCACAAAAGAATGGAATCACAAAAAAAGGAATGGAAATCACAAAAAAAAGAAATGGAAATCACAAAAAAATGGAAATTCACAAAAGGAAATGGAAATCACAAACTGCTTCAGGACACCTCTAAAAAAACCAGTGTAAATCTGGAAAATTCCTTGCAGCAGTAAGGAATAACTCAGTGAAATGCAGAATTCCAGTGGAAGCTGTCAATGCCCAATTTCCCAATCACTGGCTGCAGTTAATTTGGAATTTCTTGTGTATTTTGGCAGCGAATTATTTGGGGAAAAACCCTGACGAGCACAGCTGGAAAAGCTCCCAGGTTTGGGGTGAAACACTGAAATCCTCTCACCAATTTCATCCAGCAGCTCTTGGGGTGGTGGAGGCAGCTCATCCACAGAAGGGGGAGACACCTCTGAGAGAAAAAAAAAATAAATTCTGGTTAATTAGCAGTGATTAATCGTTAATAACCGTGACACAGGCTTACAGTCTGATAGCATCTCACTTCCATATTTTATTGAACAGCCTGCACGAGCCTGGCTCATTCACATTTTATCTCATTTTATCACATTTTATCACATTTTATCAAATTTTATCAAGGATTTTGCTATGGAAAAACTTGGAGCTGAACGGGCACACTCAGCTGCTGCTGCAGTGGGATTTGATGCAATATTTACACTTCAAAAAAGGTTTGATTTAGAGGTCAGGGTTCTGAGTCTGCAGGTGAAAACATAAATTCATAACTTAATTAGCACCAGAGATACGTGGCTGGGTGCAAAGAAACATCCAGGAGTAAAAAAAAAGGGAAAAAATGGGAAAAAAAGAAAAAAAACCCAAAAAAAAAAAGGAAAAAATGGGAAAAAAGAGACATCCAGGAGTAAAAAAAAGGGGAAAAAATGGGAAAAAAGAGACATTCAGGAGTAAAAAAAGGGAAAAGATGGGAAAAAAGAGACATCCAGGAGTAAAAAAAAAGGGGGAAAATGGGGGGAAAAATTAATAAACTGCAAAATTTCCTTTTAAATCTGTTTATTGATAAATTTATTTGAGTTGAGGCTGGGATAAAAGACTTACCAGGGGCCTGCCTGGTGTTTCTCATAGATGAAGCAACTGGTGGCAGCCCAACCTGAGTGAGATCAAACAGAATGAAAAATGAGAAGGTAAAATTGAAAATCTGCTGTTCTTCAATCCTCCCTTTCAATGTATTAAATCCAAAATGAGGCAGAGCCTGCAATTACAGCCTCAGCTGACCATTAAATCTTAAAACAAGCTTTTCAATCAGCTCAGAATATGAAAATAGGGTAAGAGTGATGTGTCAAAAATTGATTTGAGCTGCTGTGTGCTCAGTTTTCAGCTGTGAGATACCATCAGCTGCAAAACCTTTATTTCAGCACTTTGAATGGGCAGCTGGGTGGGAATTTTCTGATCCCAGTTCCAGGATTTCTTCAGTTCCCATTGCCAATAATGAGATTATATTTCATTATTAAAGCCAGGCATGTCTGTTCATCAGAAAAGCCCTCCCAAAATTGAGGATTTGTAACCAAAATTGAGGATTTGTAACCAAAATTGAGGATTTGTAACCACAGGCTAGTCCTCGGTGCCCTCAGAATGGAAATGTAATTCCAGATTCTAATTCCAGAAAAAGATTCAAGGCAGCTGTAAATGAGTTTAATGAATTCCAAGTTTCCAAGAGTGCTGGCCCAGGAGCAGTCAGGGAAATCACACCAGGAGAAAACCCTGATTTCATCCTGAAGTGACAACCCCAATAATAATAAAGGTGAAAAAACAACTTTTTAATAGAAAACTGTCTGCAAAGACAATTGAGATAATGCTGTGAAAGATCCCTGGAAATCCCTGCAGGGACCATGGAAAGTTTGCACCCCAAAGGGAGGGGGTCTGACAGCACAAAGTTGGTGGGATTGGCACAAACCTCTGAAAAAAGGGCTCATTCAACCTTTTCGCAGGTTTTTATCATTCCCGGTGTTCCAAAATTCCAGAGGTTGGGAAATGGAATTCCTGACAGCCAGGGAAGGGAGGGAGGGCAGGGAAGGGAAGGGCCACTCTGGGAGTCACCAACATTTACAAACATCAGGGGCACGAGGAACCCAAATTTCGTCTCATCAGGATTTTCATCATTTTACCAAAGGCCACAATTCCAAAATCCCCCAAAATCCACAACTCCAAACATTCCCGAGAGCGCACAATCTGCAAAACATTCCCCAAGAGCCACAATTCCAAATCATTCCCACAATTCCAAAACACTCCCAAAGCCACAATTCCAAACATCCTGAAGGTAAAGCAACGTTATAATGCTCAACTTCGGTAAGATAATAACCCTTAACTTCATTTTAAAGCTTTGCAGATCGCGAGTAGTGTGGCCATCTCTTTGAATGCTACCATCAAAATTAGCAACAGGTCATCCCCAAGTTGTTGTAAAAATTGTTATGACTCAGCCATAACCAATGTCCTCGATCAGTGAGTATTCCCTCATCCTGTCAATACCAGTAATCACTCCCCAGTAACAGA
>CM019215.1:544362-556996 GCA_009741485.1 Malurus cyaneus samueli
GTTTTTTTCAGCAAAATTCGGCTGCCTTGGGGGATCCTCAGCCGCCGGGATTTCTGTTTTTTTCTTCCCCTCCAAATTCCTCTCAAAGCCCAAAAATTTCAAAATCAAAATATCAACCCTTTCCGTTCCTCCTGCGGGAAAAAAAAGGGGGAAAGCGGGATGAAAGGAGAATTTTCAGACGAGGCCCGCTTGATTTTATTGTCATTCCATCAGCCCGTTAAAGAAAAAAAGGAAAATAAGGGGGGAAAAGGGATTTAAAGGCCCAGCGTGTTTGGGATCTGCCGGGCACTGCTTTCCCTGGAAGTGGCGAATTGGTGCTGAAAGCGGTTTTGTTTTATTTGGGTTTTTAGGTTTATTGTTTTGGGTTGGGGTTTTTTTTTGGTTTTCTTTTTAATCAAAAGCTCGGTTTTTGGTGGTTTTTTTCGCCCCCTCCCGCTCCTCCCTTGCTGAGCAGAGCAGGGGCGCTTCCCTCGCCGAAATATTCGGATTTTAGAGGTGATCTCAAAAAAAAAAAATCACCGAAACTTGAAAACCCTGCGAGAAAAGCCGATTTGAGGGGTTTGGCCCCGCGAGCGCATCTCGGGAATCCCAAAAACCGGCGGTGTTTTCCCTGGAATTCCCTTTTTCCGTGGAGCGCGGGTTCATTCCCTGCCTCCTTCAAAATCTTGTCGGAGATTAAAAAATGTTTTCTAGGGTAAAAAAAAAAAGGAATTTACCTGAATATTTATCGGGTGGGGTGGAAGGAGGCCGGGAGGAAAAAAATCCCGGGATGTGCGCTGGGAATTAATGTTAATATTTATACTAGATTAATCATATTAAATATCATATAATTATTAAAATCCTATAAAATTATACAAAATCTATTGCTATGGGTATATATATAAATATAGAAATTGAGATATTTAAACCCAGCAACCCCCAGGCCCCGCAGCTCCCAGGAACAACCCCAAAAAAAACCTCAGAATTTTTTTTTTTATTTCCCACGGATTAAAAACCTCGGGAATGGTGGGGGTAGGACGGGGCGGATTTTTATCCCGGTGTAAATACGGATTTTAAAAATATCACTTTTTATATAAAAAAAAAAACTCACATTTTGGACACGCCACGGGTGGAGATCTTTTAAATTTTTGCCGCTCGTGCATGGGTTTGGGGCTGTAAATATTTGTAAATATTCTGTAAATCCCAATAAATCTCTGTAAATATTATATTAACAGGGCCTGGGCTTGGGAATAAAACCCAAAATACCTCAAAACTTTTATATCAAACAGGCCTTGAGCAGCGGAACGGTTAACAGCGAAAAATAATCATTAAAATATTATAATCCTGATATTAATCGTGATAATCCTCCGGGTTTGTTTTTAGGAGTTTAAGGAAATTGAGCAACCAAACTGAAAAAAAGAAAATAACTTTTACAATAAGAAAATTGGGCGGCGGAGGGGGGGGTGGGAGCGGTACCTGCAGCAGATAACTTGGAATAAAAAACAGAAATTAAAAGATAAGTGAAATACAATTATCGGGCTGGAATTGTGTTGGTATTGGGGTTCAACATGAGCAAATCCGAGGATGGTTTTGGGTAAAAATTCCACTTTCAGGAGTGCAGGAAGGACAGGAATCTCCTCTAAGGGAATTAAGGATGTTGCTTTAGCTCCAAACAGGGAAAAGTAAGCAAAAAAAAAAAAAAAAGAAATTGTTTTTTGTGCATTTTGGGCCATAAAAACGTTGATTGAGGTGGGAGCAAAGAGAAGGCAAAAATTGGAAAAAAAAATGGAAAATTCCAACTTTTGTCAAAGGCGCTGATGGAAAAACACAGCCGGGTTTGGACTCAGGAAAAATCTCATCTTGGATCGGGAGGAATTTGGGAATTTCGGGATTTAGGGATCGTTTTGGGGTTGGGGGGATCAGGGAACTCTCGTGGTTCTGGAGGCGTCGTTGGACTGAAAATCCCCATCCCTTTGGATTAAAAATCCCATCCCTTTGGATTAAAAATTCCTGTCCCTTTGCATTAAAACTCCCATCCCTCTGGATTAAAACCTCCCTCCCCTGTGGAGTCCCAGATCCAAGAGCGTTTTTGGGATAAATTCCATTTTGAGGAATTCCAGGGGATTTTTCCCTGGCCGGGCTCCTCCGGCCGCTTTTCCCGGCCTAAAATCCGCATTTTCAAATCGTCTTTCCGGGGGGAGGACGGAGCCTTTCCCACCCCTTTCCCAGCTTTTCGGGGCTTTTTGGGGGATTTTCCATTAAAATTCCCGATCCCTTTATTTATTTGGAGCCGTTGTTTGTACCTGACGATGGAATTGTTCATTCCTTGTGCAATATGGGATCGAATCCAGGCTGAGGCAGAAAGAAATAAATCCTTTTTTGTTGTTCTTTTGAAAAAAAAAAAATGTTTTACAGAACTGACTGAGATTCCCCCTTTTTTGTTCTTTTTTTTAGGGGGGGGTTGGGGTTTGGGGTCAGCCGGGAATGTGGGGATGTTTTGGGGGTGGTTTATTTGGGATGGTGGTTTTTATTGGAATGGGGGTTTTTTTGGGCTGGGATGGATTTTATTGGGAGGGGTTGTTTTTATGGGAATGGGGGTGGTTTATTTGGGATGGGGTGGTTTTTATGGGAATGGGGGGTGGTTTTTGGGATGGGGTGGTTTTTATGGGAATGGGGGGTGGTTTTTGGGATGGGGTGGTTTTTATGGGAATGGGGGGTGTTTTTTGGGATGGGGGGTGGTTTCCATGTCCGATCTCTGTTGTGCAGCTTTGTTCCTTTGGGAATTGCGCTTTGGGAATTGTTCCCTCCCCTTTGTCCCCCATTCCCACTTTTCCCCGCCTGTGGGGCTTTGGTCATTCCTGGGGGACAGGCCAGGGAAAACCCCTCAAAAATCCTTAAAAATCCCAAATTGCACAGAAATATGGATCCAAATGCCTTTCCAATTGCTCCAAACCCCTTTCCAGCTCTTTTTCCTCCCCTGTTTTAGGAAGGAGGGAAGGACTCTGAGAGGAAACGAGTTCTGCTGTCACAAATATTCCCAATTCCTATTCCAGCTCCCTGCAAGGTGGGAACTTCCCCCATCCCCCAAAGCACCCTCAGCTGTTCCCGATAAATCCACGCTCCATCGGTGGAATTCCTTAAACGAGGCCATGTGGGATCCCGGGCTCATCCCCCGGAACGGGCGGGATTTGGCAGGAAAAGGGGAATTCTGGAAAGGGCAAATCTGCAAAGGGGAACGGGGCGACCCCAAAGCCTGCGGGGGATCCTTGGGAATTCCTCCCCTCTGGAGGGGGTAAAACCCTCGGGATGGGTACCATACATGGGATCCGCGGGAACTGTGGGGGATCCCGGCTGACGGGCCCTGGGAACCCTTTTTCCCTTTTTTTCATCCCAATTTCCACTTTTATTCCCATTTCATCGCAGTTTTTATGTTCCCACTTGCCCCTTCCCGAACCCTTTTCTCCCCAGATTGCCCTTTCCCCCATTTCATTTCCAATCTGTCTTTTGCCCCACTTTTCCCATTTCTTATTCCTTCTTATGATCAAATCTCCTCTTCCACCGCGTTTTCCCGTTTTTCCCCCCAGTCCCGTTCCCGGATCCAACCCCTGCACCTTTCATCCCAAATCCCACTTTTCCCTCCCAGCAGCTCCCCCCGGGCGGCTGCTCCCAATTAAGGATTCGTTCCAGTGGCTGATCCCTCCCGAATTTCCGGAAATTTGGGATGCTCCGTGTCCCCGGGAGCGGCTCCCAAATCCATCCTGGCTGCATCCGGAGCCGCCACGATGGAAACCCCTCCTGGCATTGCGGGAAATCCTAAACCGGGGCTGATTTCCGAGTTGTTCTCACCATGAGTGTGATTTTTTAGCAGAAAAAAAAAAAAAAAAGGAATACCAAAATGCTGCTGCTGGATTTATAATTTGGTATTAATTTTACATCGTTCCCAACATCCTGTTGGCTGGAATTCCTTTTTCCAGCACCGCAGAACCAAATCCATCATTTTCTGGGTGAAAAAATGGGAACCCCAAACCTCTGAGCTCCGGAATTTGGGATCGGGAATCTGGGCTTGAAGGATCCTTGGGAGCAGCTCGCGGTGGGAGTGGAGGGGGCGGATCCCGGGAGGAAAGGACGGACAGAGGGATGGACGGACAGAGGGATGGACGGACAGAGGGATGGATGGGATGGACGGACAGAGGGATGGACGGACAGAGGGATGGACGGACAGAGGGATGAGGGATGCGAGGGTGATGGGATGGGACGGATGACAACGAGCGAGGATGGCGACGAGGGATGGACGGACAGACAGTGGACGAGGAGGGGATCGGACAGATGCTGACAGAGGGATGGACGGACGGATGGATTGGGGGGGAAAATCCGCCAGGACCAGCTCAGTCTCCTGGGATTATTCCCTTTCCGGGAGGTTTCTCCCTTTCCCCGCAGCCCCCCCGGCCCTGACCCCTCTCCCCTGACCCGCCCGGTTCAGAGCCCGCCCAGGGCCGGCCCGGTGCGTTCGCGGGGCTCTCCCGGGCCCGGAGGCTGCGGGCGGTACCGGAGGAGCGGGAGGGGGACACCCGGCAGGGACCGCAGCGCTCGCAGCGCAGCCCGAGCGATTCTGGGCTGGAAAGGGCATTGTCAGGCTGCTCCAGCAGAAGTTCCGGATGCCTCTCCTTCCCTTCTCCTTCCCTCCTCTTTTCCCTTCCCTTCCCTTCCCTCCTCTCCTTCCTCCCTTCTTCCTTCCCGGCCGTGTCCCGGGATCCCGGGGGGATCCTTTCTGAGCATCCCTTGGGCTCGGGGGGTTGGAACAGCCCCCGAAGGGTTTGGGGTTTTTTTTCCAATCCCAACCCGTTAAATTGGAATCAATCGCGGGAGACGGCGCAGAGGGAACCCTCCTTTCCCCAGGGATGCGCTGCTGCCGGGGGCGCGGGGCTGCGGGGTGATTTGCCCATCTCATTTACAGTTTAATTACTTTAATTAGGCAGCAAAATTCGTAGCAGAGACCCGGGAGCGCACCCGGGGGTTGGGCACGGGTGATCGAACCCGCGCAGGGGAAACGCGCCCACCCCAACCCCAAAATTCGGCGTCAGAAAAGGGGGAAACGCCCCCAAAATCCGTCCCCGGGCAGAGGCGGCACTTGGCAAACCCCTTTAACCCCACCCTTTGTGCCTCCCCAGCGCTGCAAAAATCGGTTTAAATTTCAGGTTTTCTCAGGTTTTTGCAGCTCCGCTGTCACCGAGCCAAGGCGGAGCAGAGGAGGGAGAGAGCAGAGTGGGTTTGTCTATATTAGGAAATTACCCCAAATATCCGCTGTGGTTTGCAAAGCTGCTGCTGCTTAACTCCGTGCTTGGGACGGGCTGCTTTTCATCCAGCAATTAATGAAATTAATTGATTTCTTCATTAAAACTGATTTCAGCGCTCGGGTGGGTTCCACACCTGCAGAATTCCTCGGGATTGCCCACCCAGGACAAACCATCCCCTGCTCCAACCCCTCCCCACCCCGGACCCTTTCACTCCCCAGTTTTTGGCATTTTTATCAATAATTCCCTCTCCTGGGACTCTCCGAGACAAAAATATTCCCGCGTCGAGACGGATGTGAGTCATGGCGGAGCTGATTGATGTCAGTTGTTACTCACTAATTAGCTCTGATGCACGCAGATGAGTGTGACACATTATTTTGGGGGAAAAACCTCCAAGATGTCAGAATTTGGCCACTGTTTCTTTCCCGAGGGCCGAGTTGTGACTCACCGGTGATTAAATAACAAATTACAGCCCCAAAATTCCTGATGAGTAACGGGGGGCGTGAAAAATCCGCCTCATCCCAGAGACAGGGGAGCAGAGGGATGATCCCGGCATAAATCACCGGAATCGTCAGGAAAATCAGGAAAATCACAGTTCCTCCCCCTGAGGAACGATCGGGACATTCCCAGCTCGAAGGCACCTCAGAACCATCCACTGGAGCCCCCCAGGAGCGGTGACAAAGGGACAATGGGGTGGCCACGTGTTCCTGTCCATCCTTCACCGAGGCCGGAGCTGCTCCCGGCTCCAGGAAAATGGGAATTGCCATCCCTGAGAGCACTCGGGGTGTGATCACCCTGTGCTCACTCCCTCGTCCCCTCCTGTGCCCTCCTGTCCTGCACTGTCCCCTCCTGTCCCTCCTGTCCCTCCTGTCCCCTCCTGTCCCCTCCTGTCCCCTCCTGTCCCTCCTGTCCCTCCTGTCCCCTCCTGTCCCGTCCTGTCCCCTCCTGTCCCCTCCTGTCCCTCCTGTCCCTCCTGTCCCCATCCTGTGCCCCCCTGTCCTGCACGCCTGTCCCCTCCTGTCCCCCTGGTGTCCCCCGATCCTCCTGTCCTGCCCTCCTGTCTCTATCTGCCCTCTCGTCCTCCTGCCTCATCTCCTGTCCCCTCCTGTCCCCTCCTGTGCCCCCCTGTCCTGCACTCCTCTGTCCCCTCCTGTGCCCCTGTCCTGCACTGTCCCCTCCTGGATGGATGGGATGGTGGATGGATGGACTGGATGGATGGATGGATGGACAGGAGCATTGGATGGATGGATGGACAGACGAGGAGTGGACAGACGGAGATCCAGACGCGCCCCGCAGGTTCTCCTGTGCCGCCCGCAGGGTGGGGATGGTTCAGGGCTCCCTCCCCCTTCCCTCCCCCGCTCCCCCGGATTTCCTGCGGGGCCGGGGTTGTTGTGGGGCCCGAACCTCAGCGCTCCCCGGCCCCGAGAGCCGCCGATCGCTTCCTGCCCGGGCTGGGGCTGATCCGCCGCCACCCCGACTGCTCCGACCCCGCAGAGCCCAACAGAGAGCGGCGGGCAGCGGAGAGAGGACAGTGGACAGTGGAGAGAGGACAGTGGGCAGCGGAGACTGGACACTGGGCAATGGGCAATGGGCACTGGACACTGGGCTCTGGGCACTGGAGACTGGGCATCGGGCACTGGAACTGGGCACTGGACACTGGACATCGGGCACTGGCACCGGGCAGCGGGAGACTGGGTCAAAGGCAATGGGCACCGGCACTGGGCACTGGAGACTGGACATTGGGCACTGGACACTGGGTGTTGGGCACCGGACACCGGGCACTGGAGACTGGACAGTGGACACTGGACACTGGACACTGGGCACTGGGCTCTGGGCACTGGACACTGGGCACTGGACACTGGGCTCTGGGCACTGGGCATCGGGCTCTGGGCACTGGGCACTGACAGGAATTTTGAGCGGAGCTGATGTGGCGCCCGAACTCCTCCGCGGTCATCAGAGCAGGGCGTTAATTATAGGGGATTAATTAACCCCCAGCAGCGGTTGGACACCGGCAAAGCTTTAATTGCTGCCGAGGGTTTTTAAAAGGTGTTAAAGCCCCCTCTGGAATGCGAAGGGAATTCCCAAGGGAAGGGAAACAGGTGCCTGAATCCCATTAAAAACAATCTGGTTCCCATTATTCGTCCCCACTTCCACATTCCTGAGCAATCGGGGCCTGGATTTATGGAATATCCCGGGAAAACTGCCCTGGAAGATATCTGCCCTGGAAAAAGCCCCGCGGGAGAGTTGAAATCTCAGAATCCCCAGTCCTGCCCCAGGGGAGCTGAGGTGGGAGCAGCCCCAAGCTCGCTGTGGTTTCCAGCACAGGGCGTCAGGTTCAGATCCCAAAAAAAACCCTGGGAAAATCCATTTCAGGCTCCCTGAAATCCCTCTGGGTGTCTGGACATCGCCCAGTCACTGAATCCCCGTTAATTGTTCTGGGCATGATGTAAATAATAAAAACAAACCCCATAAAGGGACCCAATTCATCCCCAGAAGTTGCTCCCAAAGCCAAATTTATGGGATTTTCGAACCTCTCCAGTTGGGTTTGTGCTCTGGATGTGTTTTGGAGCAGTTCCTCCACCCTTGGAATGAAGCACAGCCTCATTTTTTTTCAGGAAAAAAGAGAATAAACGGCGAAATCTGGAGAAATCCATGGCCCATGGTGGATCCCTGTGGGACGGTGAGGGGAGGGAAATGGGGTGGGAAGTGCCGTAAATACGTGTGGGGCATGAAAATGTGGGAATTTTTTGGGGAAAAAAAGGAACAATTAGCAATTCCTTAAATTAGTTCCACCCAGGAGCAAAATTGAGCATCAAAACTGAATTTTTCATCTTCCTGCAGCTCCTGCAATAATTAATTTTTCTGATTCCAAAGGATCAAATCCATAAAGACAAATAAAATATCTCTGGTTTCGTTGGATTTGAGGTGCTGGAGTGAAGAGAGGTGAGGTGAGAGCCGATCCCTCCTTCCAGGCCCAAAAATCCAGGGAAAAAAAAAAGGAAAAGCAAAATAATTCAGGATGTTGGTGACATTCCTAAATCCCAAATTCCCAGATATTTGGGATCCTTTGTTGTGATTCATTTACCTCCTCAGGGAGGGACATTTGGCTTGGAAATCTGACAACTTTCCCCAATGTTTTGAGGCCAAAAGTACCCAAAACAAAGGATAGAGAGAAAAACTTCATCAGCAAAATTTTAAAAGGACCCAAATGGAATTATTTATTTGGAATAATGAACATAAATAAAAAAAATGTGTGTAAATAATGGGTATAAGTACATAAATGTGTGTAAATAAAGAAATGTATGTAAACAATGTATGTAAGTAATATGTGTATAAATTCAAAAATGCGTGTAAATAATGTTTGTAAATAAATAAAAGTACGTAAATAATGTGTCAATCAAACATCTCTCACATCTCAGCTCTCCCAGCTCTTGGTTTTCCCCCATTTTCCCGGAGAAGCCCCGGTGCCTTTCCCCTCCCTCCCCGCGGGATTTGCGATGGGATCGGGATTTAATCCCCCAAAGGCGCTTCAAGTCCAAGGCTCTCCACGGGACCGCCGGGACGGGCGATGTCCCGCGCTTTATCCGGGACAATCCCAAACCCACCGCACCCCTCGGGTCACAAAGGCAACCGCACACAATCCCCCCCGCCTTTAGTTTTAATTTTAAACACAAAAGATAAAAGACAGGAGGGGAAAAAAACGGGGGAGGGTGGGAAAGGAGGGGAGCCCCTGGCAGTTGAGGCTGAGTGAGTTCCCTGCAAGGATCGGGATAAAGGGAAACTGCGGCCCCCGGGATGTAACGCTTGGCCGGGGACGCTCTAAAGGGCCCTAAACCCGGGTTTGGGGTCGGGGAGGGGATTTCCCCCTGCAGGAAAAGGGTTTGGTTTAAAGGAACCCCAGGATGGGACAGGATGAGCTCCCAAAGGTGCCCGGGGCAAGGGAAACTGAGGAAAGGGAGGCTTGCCAGGATAAGGGACATGGATTTGGGGTTTGGGGTTACCTGAGCTGTAAATCCTAACGCGATGGAATATCCTTGGAAGGATCGAAATGCAGCTCCTGGCCTTGCACGTGGCAACCCCAAAACCCCACGGGAATTGTTCCCGATTTGGGATTTGAGTGTTTGGGGAGTGGGGTGGATCCGGGGCTGCGTCCCTCGGGATTGGAGGGATGGGGTGGCAGGGAGGACACGAGGTGGGGACTAAACTGCAAAATACGGTTAATTTGTGCCATTTCCACTGTTGGAGTGCCCGGTCTGACATCGGGCGCTTCCCTTTTCCCATCAGGTGGGAGGTGAGGGCCGGGAGCTGCTCCGTGGCCTCCGGATGATTCCAAGCAAAGCCCGAGCTGGAGGAATGTGGAACGTGAACTTTTCGGGCCTCTTTTCCGAGATTTGATCATTCCTGTGCTGCGTGGTTGGCTTTTCCTAATTTCCGGGTGACGTGTGGAAGGCACGGGGTTTTTTCCCATGCGATCCCAAAAGGTCTCGTGATGCAGATCTTGGGGTCAGCAGGTGCAATCCCAAACAGAAATATTCCCTGTATTTCAGTGTCTGACACTCATCCTGCTGGGCACAAACCTCCGAGCGGCCCACAGGCTGTCAAAGCGGTAAAGCTCAGGGGGTCTGGGGGCAGGGGGACATTGCAGCCCTTGGGAGAGAGCTGAGGATCCAGGAGCTAAAGAAGGGGCAGCTCATGCTGACCAGCTCTCCTCCTTCCTTCTCCACACAGCGTGAGCTGCTGGCCACGCTCCGCTCCCAGTGGCACGATGCCATCCTCCAGGCCCTGCAGAATTCCAAGCGCAGCATGGCCAAGCCCAGGAGGCTGTCAAAGCACAGCATGCTCTACCCTTACCTGTGCCTGCTGCCTGATGAGGAGTACGTGGACATCATGCTGCAGGTAGGAACCTGCCAGACTATCAGTCATGGAGCTGTCACAGAGCACTGATGTGCCACTTGAGCCTGCAGGATTGGAACTTCTCAGGAGTTTTAAACCAATCGAATGTGCGAAATTGGAATGACTGAGAATAGACGTGAAAGAGAGTACTTATAAAACCTGCGGACACACGACACGGGACAGAATGGACACACGGACAGGGATGGACACAGGGACAGGGATGGACACACGGACAGGGATGGACAC
Organism: Malurus cyaneus samueli; assembly: GCA_009741485.1. Taxonomy (NCBI): domain Eukaryota; kingdom Metazoa; phylum Chordata; class Aves; order Passeriformes; family Maluridae; genus Malurus; species Malurus cyaneus. The sequence goes on from CM019215.1 coordinate 554,772, forward strand.
ACGACAGGACAGGGATGGACACACGGACAGGAATGGGGACGACACGGACAGGCTGGACACACGGACAGGGATGGACACACGGGACAGGGGACACGCGGACAGAGCTGGACACACGGACAGGGATGGACACACGGACAGGGACAGGGATGGACACACGGACACGACAGGGAGGACAACAGGGACAGGAAACACACGGACACGGGATGGACACACGGACACGGGATGGACACACGGAACGGACAGGGATCAGGCGACACTGACACGGACACAGGACAGGGATGGACACACGGACAGGACAGGGATGGACACACGGACAGGGATGGACACACGGACAGGAACTGGACACACGGACACGGACAGGGATGGACACACGGACACGGACACACACGGAATGGACACACGAACAGGATGAATGGACACACACGGATATGGACACACACGGATGGATGGACACACACGGACAGGAATGGACACACGACAGGAATGGACACACACAGGATGGAATGGACACACACGGACTATGGACACACGACAGGATACGGACACACAGCGGACATGTGGACACACGGACACGGACAGGGATGGATGGACACACGGACAGAGCCGGAGCCACGGGCAGTGGAGACCCGAGCGGGCACCGGGAGCGGAAGGAGAAGGGGCCGGAGGGGGTTGGAGCCGCGCCGGGAGAGGGACGGGATGAGAACATCGGGAAAAGAGCGAGGCCGAAGGAGCCCCCGCGGATCCCGAGCGCACCGGGCACGAGAATCCCCGCGCCGCCCTCCCCGCCGCCGCAAATTCCCTTTTTAATCCGTTTTTTTTCCTTTTTGTTGCTGTTCACGGAGCCGAGGACAAACTTTCCGGGCCCGCTACCGCGAGCTCGGGGCGTGCTCGAGTAATTTAAAATGCAAATCAACCGTGTCGCCGGGAGCAGCGGGAGGAGGAGGAGGAGGAGGAGGAGGACGGCTGCCTTCCTCCCTCCGTCCCCTCCTGCCCTGCACCTCCGGCCCCGGCGCCGTCCCCGGGCTACCCGGGGCCACCGACAACCCCGGCCCGGGCGTGGACAGCGGCTCTGCCCCCCGACCCCCCAACCTTCATCCTCCCCGTTAAACCGGGGGGCGCCCGGAGAACCCCCCCGGTACCGACCCCGGAGCCGCGTTCCCCCTGCCGGGGGGCTCCGCTGCCGCCGGCTCTCCCCCGCCGTGTCGCTGCCGTGTCGCCGCCGTGTCCCCGCCGCCCCCCGCCGCGTCCCCCCGCCGCGCCAGCCCGCCGGCGACACCGTTATTTGGAACAATAGCGCTAAAACAAAGCGCCCCCCCCGCCGCCGCCGCCCCGCGCCCATCGCGCCCCTCCCCAGCCCGCCCGCCCGGCCGGGCGGTGCCGGGGGGCCGGGGGGCTCGGGGGGTCCCGGGGGCCGTGCCGGCTCACCTTGGTGCACGGCCACATTGCAGCCGTGGCCGTCGCAGTAGACGAGCGGGTTCTCCGCCCAGCCGCGCTCGTCGGAACACACACAGCAGCCTCCCACCATCTCCTTCATACTTCCATGAGGGTTTCCTGCCCCCCCGCCTCCCTCGGCGCGCACACTCCTCCTCCTCCTCTCTCCTCCCTCTCCTCCTCCTCCTCCTCTTCCTCCTCCTCTCAGGGGTGCCCGAGCTCCGGGGCCGGGCGGGGCCGCGGAGAGCCCGGGGAGGGACAGGCACGGTGTCCCCCCCGCCTCACTGGAGGGGACCGGGGCACGATGAGGGACAGAGGGACAGCGGGAGGGGCCGGGGATGAGCGGGGGGTGGCGGATGAGCCCCCGCGCACGATCACACGCAGGTCCCCCCTTGTCCCTGTCCCCTTTTCTCCTGTCCCCTTTTCTCCCTGTCCCCCCTGTCCCTGTCCCCCCTTCTCTGTCCCGTCCCCCCGTTCAATCTGGCGGCGCGCCCGCACGCTCCGGTAAAATTGCGTTCACGGATCGCGGCCGGCTGGGCGGGCGCGTTTCGTACCACGTTTCATTTTCGGGGGTTTTAAACCCTTTCTGCCGCTTGGGACCAGGATTTTGGGGTTTTATTCCCCTCCGGGCTCCTCTGGCGGGCGGGGAGAGCGGGGACCCGGCTGCGCGAAGCGCAGGGTGCGGGCGGCGCGGAGCGCTCCGCAGGGATGAGCCGGGAGCGCTCCGCAAATCCCATTATCCCGCAATTCCCGGCTCTGTTTCGTTGTCTGGGAGGGAGGGAGGGAAAATGTCC
>CM019215.1:557021-598390 GCA_009741485.1 Malurus cyaneus samueli
CTATTCCGCTCCCTTCCATACCAACCATCCAGGATTCCGTGACAGCAGCGCTCAGACCCCGCGGGGTGGGAGGAATCCCCTGGGTCAGCCCTTGGTCAGCAAGCGAGACCTCTGAGCACCAAAACCCAGAGCAGGGACAGAAACGGGCTGGACACACGGACAGGGATGGACACACGGACACGGACAGGGATGGACACACGGACAGGAGGGACACCGACAGGGCATGGACAGGCTGGACAACAAGGACAGGATGGACACACGGACAGACAGGGACACACGGACAGGGATGGACACGGACTGGACAGGGACAGGGATGGACACACGGACAGGACAGGGATGGACACACGGACAGGGATGGACACACGGACAGGACAAGGATGGACACACGGACAGGATGACACACGACGAGTGGACACACGGACAGGAGACACGGACAGGGACAGGATGGACACACGACACGAGACAGGATGGACACACGGACAGGCAGAGACACAGGACACAGATGGACACACGACGGACCGGGATGACAACGGACAGGACAGGATGGACACACGGAACAAGGGATGGACACACGGGACAGACATGACGACACACGGACAGGCGAGGACGACGAGCCACGGAACGGACAGGGATGACACGAGACGATGGACAGACACGGCAGGATGACACACGACAGGATGGACACACGACAGACAGGGATGGACAACGACAGGACACAACGGACACGGACAGGATGACACACGACAGGATGGACACACGACAGGAAGGGATGCACACCGGACACGTGGAACACGACAGGACATGACACACGGACACGACAGAACGGATGGACACACGGACAGGACATGGACACCGGACAGGGATGACACACGACGATGGACACACGGACAGAAGGGAAGATGGACACACGACAGGGTGCACACACGGACCAGGCACACAGGGATGACACACGGACAGGGATGACACACGGACACGGACAGGATGGGATGGACACACGGACAGAGCCGGAGCCACGGGCATGGAGACCCGAGCGGCACCGGGAGCGGAAGGAGAAGGGCCGGAGGGGTTGGAGCCGCGCCGGGAGAGGACGGGATGAGAACATCGGGAAAAGAGGCGAGGCAAGGAGCCCCCGCGGATCCCGAGCGCACCGGGCACGAGATCCCCGCCCGCCCTCCCCGCCCCCAACCCTACCTTTTTAATTTCCGTTTTCTTTTTTTGCTGTTCACGGAGCCGAGGACAACTTTCCGGCCCGCTACCGCGAGCTCGGGCGTGCTCGAGTAATTTAAAATGCAAATCAACCGTGTGCCGGAGCAGCGGAGGAGGAGAGGAGGAGAGGGAAGGACGGCTGCCTTCCTCCCTCCGTCCGTCCCTCCCTGCCTCGCACCCGGCCCCGCGCCTCCGGGCTTACCCGGGGCCACCGACAACCCGGCCCGGGCGTGGACAGCGGCTCTGCCCCCGACCCCCAACCTTCATCCTCCCCGTTAAACCGGGGGCGCCCGGAGACCCCCCCGAACCCGTACCGACCCCGGAGCCGCGTTCCCCCTGCCGGGGGCTCCGCTGCCGCCCGGCCTCCCCCGCCGTGTCGCTGCGTGTCGCCGCCGTTCCCCCCGTCCCCCCGCGCGTCCCCCGCCGCGCCAGCCGCCGGCGACACCGTATTTGGAAACAATAGCGCTAAAACAAAGCGCCCCCCCCGCCGCCGCCCCCGCGCCCATCGCGCCCCTCCCAGCCCGCCCGGCCTGGCCGCGGGCCCGAGGGCCCGGGGGCTCGGCGTCCCGGGGGCCGTGCCGGCTCACCTTGGTGCACGGCCACATTGCAGCCGTGGCCGTCGCAGTAGACGAGCGGGTTCTCCGCCCAGCCGCGCTCGTCGGAACACACACAGCAGCCTCCCACCATCTCCTTCATACTTCCATGAGTTTCCTGCCCCCCCGCCTCCCTCGGCGCGCACACTCCTCCTCCTCCTCCTCTCTCCTCCTCTTCTCCTCCTCCTCCTCCTCTCTCTCTCCTCTCAGGGGTGCCCGAGCTCCGGGGCCGGCGGGGCCGCGGAGAGCCCGGGGAGGGACAGCACGGTGTCCCCCCGCCTCACTGGAGGGGGACCGGGCACCGATGAGGGACAGAGGAGAGCGGGAGGGGCCGGGGCCATGGCGCGGGCGGTCACCCAGTGCCACCCCTGCCATGGCAGGGACACCTCCCCTGTCCCCGGGTGCTCTGAGCCCCGTCCAGCCCGGCCCAGGACATTCCAGGGGCAGCCTCATCATCCCCGGAACCCAAAATCCTCTCTGAATTTACACCCTCAGGGTGCCCCAGAGTGACCCTGTAGGACCAGGATCTCTCTGAAAAAACTTCCTATTTTAATTTTGCTGCCCTTCCATTTTTATCATTTCTCACCAAACCCCATCCTACAGAACACATTCATCCATCCTTCTCTATTTTTTTGGTTTGTTTTGTTTTATTTTGTTTTGAGGGAGATTAAGGTTTCTGCATCGCTATGTCTGCTCCCAAAATTAATGCGGACACTTTTGTGGGAAGCAGAAACGCTTCCAGAGGTGCGGGAGGAGCTTTTAAGGGTTGGGGACAGATCCAGAGCATCAGGAACTGTTTCAGATTTGCAAGAACAGTTTTTAAGGATCAGGAATAGTTTCAGTGTCAGGAACAGTTCCACAGGTGCAGAAACAGTTTCAGATTTTCAAGAACAGTTCCAGTGTTGCAGGAAGAGTTCCAGAGTGTCGGGAAGAGTTTAAAAAATTCAGGAACCATTTCAAAGTTGCAGGAACAGTTTCAATATCCAAGAAAATTTCAGAGTTGCAGGAAGAGTTTCAGAGTTGCAGGAACGGTTTTTGAGGATCAGGAAGAGTTTCAGAGTTGCAGGAACAGTTTCAAATACCCCAGAACAGTTCCGAGGGGCAGCAGCAGTCAGGGCACTGTTGGGTTTGGGTTTGTGTGTGGGGAGCCCGAGGGTTCGGGGTTTTTAGGGTCCTGCAGGACCCAGGGCGGAGCAGCCCCGATCGGAGCGGGACCGTCCCCCGCGGGTTTCGGGGAGGTTTTGATTTCCAAAACAGCCCCAAACTCTGCTCAGGGAGCTCTGAGCTCATCCCACAGCGGCTTTGGGGTTTCTGCAGGGCCTGGATCCCCCAAACCCTGGGGGTGATTGCGCAGCTCGAGGGAGGGCCCTGTCCTTTTAAAAAACCTGTGGCTGCATCTTCCGAAAGAAATCAGCCCCGGCCACGGCCACGCCGGGAAATCGCCGTTTAAAAAAGCCAAAATGTCAACAAAGCCACGGGCTGGGAAATGGAGGCTCGAGAGATGGGTTAAGGACATTTTAAATGTTCCCAGCTCTTGTTCTGTGTTTTTTCCCTTTGTTTTGCATTTTTGGGGTTTTTTTTTCTCTCTTTGGAGCAAAATCTTTCCATTAAAAAATCCAAGATTGTCACAGAACCATCGGATGGAGAATGAGGGTTCGAATAACGGAGTTCAGGAGATTTACAAATTGTGTTTTCTGCTCTTTTCTGCATTTTTCCTCCCCTTGTTTTCTTCCCTGTTTCCCCCTGGCACAGCAGCTCCATCTGAGCACTCGTTCTTGGCCCTCAGCCCGGGGCTAAAGATGGACCCGTGCCTTCCAGGGAGTTCATGTTTCCCTCTTTTCCCTGTTTTTTCCCTCTGCTTTCCCTCCTTTTTTTTTCCCCGGTTTTTTTTTTCCTGGTTTCTTTTTTTTGTTTTCCATGGGTTTTTTTTCCCTGGTTTTCCTGTTTTCTCACCTGTTTTTTCCCCCCGTGTATTCCCTGTTTTTCTCCTGTTTCCCCTTGTTTCTCTGTTGTTTTTCCTGGCTCAGGCGTTTCCCTGCTCCTTTTCCAGGCTGTGGGAATCCCTCCCGGCTCCTCCTCCAGGAGCATCCCGGGGTTGTTTCCAGGGGGAGATTTCCCTCGTCCGGCCCCGAACGCGGGGAAGGGTCGGGATCCCGTCCCAGCCCGGGTTCCAAGGTGGAATGAGGGAGGGAATGAGGTGGAATTACGGGACAATCCCGATTGCTGCCCGGGAGGCCCAGCCTGGCTTTCTATCGCTGCCTTTGGTGCCCTAAACCTTCCTAAAACCCTGAGACTTTTTTTTTTTTTTCTTTTTAAATCTATTTAAAGGTGTGATTAAGGTTTTTTTCTTTTCTTTTTTTTTCCCCCAGCTTGCTATGGAATTGTCCAGGTTCCCACCGGCCCCTGGTTCTGCCGGAAATGCGAATCCCAGGAAAGAGCCGCCCGGGTGGTGAGTGCGGAGCAGCCCTTCCCAAAGTTATCCCATATCTCTGGCTTTGGAGACCACAAGATTCCCAGAAAAAACCCGAGGTGTTTTCCCTGTTCCTCGGGAATTTTGTGAGAGGGGGAAAGTTGGGATCAGCTGAGGTGATGTGGAGAGTTGTTGGGATGAGCTGCGGGATGGATTTCAAATCTCACGGTTTTGGGGCCTTTTGGAAATTCAAAACCCCAGGAATCACCATGAGCTCTTCTCTGAATGTTGCCCTGAGGTGACAGAGAGAGATTTTGGAGCAGCTCAGCTTGGGAGGGGGTGAAATCACCCCAAAAACTGCCCCCGCACCTCTGAGCGTGGATTTGGGGTGGCACCAAGCTCAGCCACCACCCTACAGACAAAACTGTCCCCTGGGCTGTCACAAGATGGAAAAAAACATCACAAGAGGCAGGAAGGAAGGAAAGAAGATAAAAACTCCTTTTTCTTCACCCTCTGCTCTGAGTCACCACTTTCAGTTTTACTCCTCAACCACAGCCCTAAACTCAGCCCTAAAAAAGCCCCAAAAGCGACACCGAGGTTTAGGATTTAAGTCCCTCCCTCAAGGCCTTTTGGGCGCTATTTCGGGGCATTTTTATGCCCCTGAACCCCCTGAATCCTCATCCCACCGTCCCTCTCCAGGAGAGGCCTCCCGGATTGGGGTGGAATCCTCGATTTTCTGATCCTAAACCAAATCAATGGAACTTTATTAAATTTGGTGATTTCTGCTCCGTTTCCAGAGGTGTGAGCTGTGTCCCCACAAGGATGGAGCCCTGAAGCGCACGGATAACGGGGGTGAGTCGCTCCGGACTGGGAAATCCCGCCCGGAAAATCGCGGAGGGAAGGTTGGAGGCTCTGACAGGAATTCACCTCTCCACCTTTTTCCTATAAAATTCCCTTTTTTTGACGCCTCCGTGGAAAGAAATCCTTGCCCTGGCAGGGGGACCTGCCTGACCTCAGATTGCCGTCAAAGCTGAGCCCTAAAAATTTTTGGGAAATGTTTTGGAATTTTTGGTGTTTGGCCCCACAGGAATCTTCGCCAGCCTGAGGTGTGGGATTGCAGTGGGATCCCGTTTCCCCATCCCAGAGGTTTTCCTGTGCAGGGTTTTCCTGATGATTTTTGCTGTTCCTCAGCCTCAGGTGCTGGGAATCCTCTGGGTTTCCATGGATCAGAGCTCGTGGCTCTATAATCAAACTTCATTTTTCCCAAATCCTCATTTTTTTCAGGAAAGTTGGTTTTGCTCAAAGAGTGAAATTAGGTATTTGTGCAGATAAATCCTGTTTTTTGGGAAGTGCCGGGTCCAGGATATTTCATGGAAGCGCCTCCTGGAGCTGGCCAGAAATGGCAATGGCTCAACTGTAGCTTTGGGGGATTATTTTATAAAAACATAAAATATTCTCCCCAAAACCTTGGGCAGTCAGGCCCGAGGAATATTCACTGGATAGAATTCCAAGGATTTGGAGAGCTGGATAATCCTGATTTTTATGGGATTTCCATGGAATTTTTACAGCGTTTGCGTGGAATTTCCATGGGGTTTCCATGGCGTTTTCACGGGGTTTTCACTGGGATGGAAATTTTCTTGGCATGGAGTGGTTTTTTTGGAGGATCCCGGGCTGAATTCCCACTTTTCCCTTTTGCTCTGTTCCAGGCTGGGCCCACGTGGTGTGCGCTCTGTACATCCCGGAGGTGCAGTTCGCCAACGTGCTCACCATGGAGCCCATTGTGCTGCAGTACGTCCCCCACGACCGCTTCAACAAGGTAAAGCCTGCAATTTCGGGACCACCCGATCCCGCCCGATCCTTCCTGATCCATCCTGGCCCCTGGGAGCTCAGAATCCTTGAAAAAACGAGCAAATCCCTGCATCTGAAAGGAAATTCTGGGTCTTCTGGGTCTCACTTCCCCAAATCGCTGCAATTCCAGGAATTTCTGGGTGCAACTGGATCCGTGGAATTGCGTGTTGGTTTCTTCACATTTTGATGGAACAGTTGGGTTTTGGGGGGAAAAGGGAGATATTTTGTGCATTCCACTGAGGAATATCCTAAAATCCTGAAATTCTTTGGAATTTCATTGATATCCCAGAATTTCCAAGGAGCGACACAGCCTGGCAGAGTGGGATGTGGTGGGGGGTTGGAATTTGATGAGCTTTAAACCCAACCCAACCCCTCCCAACCCCTCCCATCCCATCCCATCCATCCATCCCATCCCAACCCAACCCATACCCAACCCACCCAACCCAACCCAACCCATCCCATCCCAACCCAACCCATCACCCAACCCACCCAACCCAACCCAACCACCCAACCCACCCACCACCACCCATCCCAACCCAACCCAACCCATCTCCAACCCACTCCACCCAACCAACCCATCCCATCCCAACCCCATCCCATCCCCAACCCATCCCAACCCATTCCAAACCCAACCAACCCAACCCAACCCAAAACCCAACCCAACCCAACCTCCCAACCATCCCAACCCAACCCATCCCAACCATCCCAACCCAACCCACCAACCAACCCATCCCAACCCATCCCATCCCAACCCCTCCATCCCATCCCATCCCAACCACCCAACCCAACCCATCCCATCCCAACCCAACCCAACCCGTCCCGCATTCCATGCAATTTACGAGTCCCTGGAGGTTTTCCTCTTGGATCACATCCTTTTTCCCAATATTTTTTTTCCCCATATCCCAGACTGTTACATCTGCGAGGAGCAGGGCCGGGAGAGCAAAGCGGCCTCGGGAGCGTGCATGGCGTGCAACCGGCACGGCTGCCGCCAGGCCTTCCACGTCACCTGGTGAGATTCCCTGGAATTCTCTGGGATGCTCCCGCAGCCGCCCTTCCCGGCCCTGGATTTGGGCCGCGCTCCCCGGGTGTTGTGGGGTTTTGGGTTCGATCCCACCCGGGATCTGGGGCTGCCTCCTCCTCCTCCTCCTCGCTCAGGGGGAAGGGTTTCCAGGAGTTCTCAGTGTTGGGAATTCCCTGTGGGATCCAAGAGGAGGAGAGGGGTGAATCACCAGCCGGGAAGATCCTCCCCAAATCCTGGCTGGGAATATTGGGGTTGAAAAGGTTGCTCATCCTCAGGACCCTCAGAACAGCCCCGGGCTCTGCACGAGTGGGGAGATTCCGATTTGCACAGATTCCCTTCTCCTTCTGTTGGAATCATCCCCGATTTCCTTTAAAAACCGCAAAACTGCCAGAAAAAAGGGTGGAAAGAACGTATTTTGAGGTTTCATGTAAGTTCTAGCAGGCTGCTCTTTCCCACGGAAGCAGGGGAGTCGCAGGCCCTGCCTGGGTTATCCTGGCTGATCCCGTGGCCTCGGGCAGCAATTTCCCCCTTTTCCCACTAATTCCCGGTGTTTCAGCGCGCAGATGGCCGGGCTCCTGTGCGAGGAGGAAGTGCTGGAGGTCGACAACGTCAAATACTGTGGCTACTGCAAGTACCACTTCAACAAAATGGTGAGGTTCTTACCGGAATTTATCTATTAGGGAATTTTATTTATTTAGGGAATTGTAATGGTTTGGGGGGGCATTGGCTCTTCCACGCTCGGAGCAGCGGAAATGCCAGGAGGAATCCCACAGGGATGCGGGCAGCTCCTCTTCCCTCTCAGTTACCCCATAATTGAGGTTCAATTGAAATTTTGCATTTCTGGAGAATCTTTGGAATTCCTGGAGCCATTTGGAAAAGCAATGGTTGGATTATTTGGGATTTTTCCCGGCTGTTTGGATTTCCCTCTCCCAGGAAAGGAGGTGCTCCAGGGTTCTCCAGGGGGTTTGGGGTGGCTTCGGGTCCACGTTAGGAACTGTTCAGGCTTTGTCCCTCTCCCACCCCTTGGCTCATGGAAGCACCAAAATCTGGACCCATTATGCCTTTTCCCTCCTTTTTTTTGTTGTTTTTTTTCTGTTTTTTTTGTTGTTTTGTTTTGTTTTGTTTTGTTCTGTTTTGTTTGTTTTATTTGTGTTTGTTCTGTTTTGTTCTGTTTGTTGTTTCTGTTTTGTTTGTTTTTCCCCCGTTTCCCCACTTTTCCCCCCATCCCCGATTCCTCAGAAGACCTCCCGGCATTCCGGGAGCAGCTCCTTCATCGCGGGCCGGAGGAGCGCTCGGCGTCCCCCACGCAGAGAAGCACTGTCCACCACGAGAGACCCAAGAAGGTGAGAAATTCCCGGGATCCTCAATCCAGGGGGAAAAGGAGGCGGAGGAGGCTCTAAACCCTGCGGCACCCAAAATCTGGGCTGGTCGCCCTGGAGTTGAAGTTAAAAATAGTAACAAATTTAAAATTTCAATAAAAATAATAAATTTAAATTATTATAATAATTTTAAATACAAATAGCAATAATTTTAAAAGAATAATTATTGTTTAAAAATAATAACTTTAAAATATTAATTTAAAGTTCAAATTAATAATAATAAAATCCTGATTATTGGTCAGCAGGGTAATTTTGGGGGAAGAAAAAATTAATTCATGTGGATTACGGAGTGGTTTGAGTCGGATTAACCAGGAAAAGGTTCAAGTTTTCCTCTGAAATGAGTTTATCTGGATAAAATAATTATTTAGGAGCCAGGCTGGCTGGGGCAGGAATTTTTAACGCTCCTGGTCCCAAAAAAAGGGCTCCACCATTCCTGGATGTGGCAGCAGCACCCCAGGGTTCATCGTTAACCCACAGCTCAGGTGGGAAGGGCTGGAATTCCCGGGAAAAGCATCTGGGAATGTGGGAGGCAGAGATGAGGAGCCAGGGGCTGTGTGGGGCTGCCTTCTGTACCCAGAAACAGCCCAAAAAGGTGGGGTTTGGGTTTTTTTGAAGATTTGGGCTCTCAGAGATGTGGGACAGGAATAAAGGGTTTTTCCTGCAGATTTGTGGGAGGTGCATCCACTCGAGGCACTGGGTGGGAATGAGTTTCACAGGGACTCTGCCAGTGTGGCTGGGGAGTTTTTAGGGGTTTTTGGGCCTGGGTTAGAACAGGAATCAGGGAATTATTGAATGGTTTGGGTTGGGAGGGACCTTAAATCCCATCCAGTTCCATCCGGGACGCCTCCCACTATCCAGGTGTCAGAAAAGTCCGTCCAACCTGCTCTTGGACACTTCCAGGGATGGGGCATCCTCTGGAATTCCATCCGGCCCCTCCCCACCCTCCAGGGAGGAATTCCATCCCAATATCCCACCCAAAACACCCCTCCGTTTCTCAAAACCCTTCCCGGTGTCCTGTCATTGCATTGCCTTGGTGAAATTCCCTCTCCAGCTGTCCCAGAACCCCGGGAATGTGCTCCAAACTCTTCCCAAATCTCCTCTCCTCCCGCCAGCCCCGGATTGAAGCCAAAAGCCGAATTTCCCCCGTACAAACCCAGTTCCGGACATTCCCGCCGATCCCAGCGGGAATCCTCTACCTCCGCCCGTGTTTACCCTTTGGATCTGTTCCCGTCCCGTTGCCCCCGGAATGTGCCAATCCTTGGGACTGGCCGCGACCCCAAAGCAGCCCCGCTGGATCCCTCCAGAGGCTTTCCAAGGCGACGCGGATCCCGCGGACCCTCCGGCCGGGAATCCGCGGCCCCAGCGGTTGTCCCACAACTTCCAGCTGGGAACGCGCCCCAGGTTTTGGGAAGCGATCCCAGATCCTTGGGCGAGCAGGGAAACCCCAATCCGATGTGGCGCTGACGCGGAGCCGGGAAATGCAGGGCACGGGGAATGTTTGGAGGAGGAGGAGGAGGAGGAGGAGGGGAGGAGGAAGAGCCCGCGGCCCGGCTCGGCACCGGGCGGGGCTGGAATGTTGCTATTTTTATCCCGGAAGGGGGATCGGGGGGATTGACGGAGCTTTGGGAGGCTCAGCTGGATTATCCCAGCCCTGGCACGGGTGGGAATCAGGGCAGCGCCAGCGGAGAGAGAGAACGACAGAAATTGGGATTTATTTATGGCCTGCCGCTGTGGAGGCTCCCGAATGAGTCCGGCTCCGGAGGCGGCGGATCCCTCTGGAGGCCCCTTCCAGGGCTGGAATTGCCTCTTGCAGCGGGAGAGGGGTGCGGGAAGGGGCTCAGGGCGCTTCCAGGGGGGTTACAGGGCTGGGAGTGGCTGTGGAGCGCAGAAAAAGTGGGAATGTCCTTCCGGGGGGCTCGGCCGTTCCTTCCCCCATGGATCGGGAATGCCAGAGCTGCCATGGAATTGGGAATGCGGCTTTGCCCTGAGCCTGTCCGGAGCCGGATCCCTCCGGGCAGAGCTGGGATCCTGGCAATGGGGACTCACCTGGGCTGCGGGGCCTGGCAATTCCCAGGATTTGCTCGGAATTTCCGTTGGAAAATTTGGAACTTTGTCACGGTGGGGCTCAGGATTTAACCCGGTGAAACAGCTGGGAGAGCGGCAGAGGAGCGGAGCCCCTCGGCTCTTCCCTCCCTCCTTGTCCTGCCCAATCCCGCTCTCAGGCTCCAATTCCCGGTGTCCGGGGAGGGGAGCGGGGGCTCGGGGAAGGGGCGGCGCTGGAGGAGCCGCTCGCAGCCCCTTCTGGCAGCCGGAGATTCCTTTCGGATCTCCCGCTCTCCAGGGCTCTCCCTGCCCGAGCCCCCGCTGCTCCATCCCGCTTCGCTTTCCATGAATTCGGGGCTGGGGCGCATTCCCGCTCCCGTTCCCGGCGCGCGTCCCCGGGCAGCGCCGAGCGAGGTAGGGCTGGGCTAAAGAAGCTGGGAATGGGGTGGGAAAGGTTTCTGCTTCCCGGTGCATCCTCCCTCCTCCTGCGCGGAACTCCCGCTCCTGCCACGCCTTTCCCTGGAATTCCCGCCCCGTGTGCCAAGGAGCCGGCTGGCCAGGGGACAGGGGAGGACAGGGGACACGGAAGGGAGGGGACAGATCCCCGCTCCCCCCCTCCCCTCTCCCTCCCTGTGGTTTCCGCAGGAAGCTCTTGGAGGTTTCAGGTTCTCGGGGAAAACCCGCAGGGTTCAAAACCTCCGGGGAATCTGGGGACATCCCGAGGTGGGGCAGGGTCCGTCCCGAGCCAGGGGACACCGAGCCCCCAACTCCAGTGCTGTGGTCCCGTCACCACCCTGGGCCAGCCCTGGGGTGACAGTTTCCCTGGGGTCATTTCCATGACCTGTTGGACATGGGCATTTCTCCAGGAATCCAGAGGACTCTGTCACATCCTGGCGCTTTTGGAGCTCCCAGAATTATCAGGGATCACCTGGAGGGTGGCACGGTGCAACCAAAGTGGGCAAAGCTCAGCCCAGAGGAGGCCCACGGTTGGGGGTTCCTGCCCTGCTCAGGCAGGAATGGCACAGAAAGCCTGGAAAAGATGGGATGTGAACAGGAAAGGGGTTTGGAAAGCACCTGGAAAAGTCAGGCCGAGCCCTTGCGGAGATTCCAGCTCCGGAGCAGCTTCTGGATCTGAGCACGGAGCTCTGGGGCCCGGAATTCCCAAGAATGGGAGTGCAGTGCTCAGCACGTGCAGCCCAGGCTGGATCTTCCCAAAAAACCCTCAATCTGCAGAGTTTGGAATTGCTTTTGGGAAAACACGAGCATTTATTTTGGAAATGGGAGCCTGCTGGGGATCCTGCGGGAGTTTGTGCCCATTCCCTCCGAACCGAGTTCCAGGAGTGCCCACAGCACAGAGAGGGTTCAAATGCGAAACGGGAATGAAGGGGTCTGCTCCTGCTCCCCATCCCGAGCGCTGCATCCGGGAGATCGTGCTTTCCAGATGAATTTAGGGGTGGATTCTCGTGGAAAATGGGCAAATTCCCCCATCCCCAGCTTTCCTTTCCCCTCTGGAAAATATGGAGATGTGAGATAAAAACTTTCCCTGCAGTTCCCAAGGAACTGGGACGCGCTTTCTCATCTCCCTGTCCTGGAAAACGCGGGAGACTCCCGGTGGATTTTATAGCATGGGAAGTCCCCGAGGATTTAAAAGATTGATGAGTTTTAGTGAAGATTTGATTAAAATTTAATTTCCGTTTGTCTTACGCCACTCAGGCTGGAAAAATCCTATTTTCCAGCTCCTTTTCGTTGTCAAGGCTGGGAATGTGCACTAAAAAAAGGTGAAAAATGAAATTAGAGGTTTGGGTTTTTTTGTGGATATTGTAGCTCCAGGAACAGATATTCAAATTCCACAAAACCGGGAGCAGGGCTGGGAGAGGCCACCGGGGATCTCCGGGGTGGATCTGGGATCTCCACAGCTGATCTTGTTCCCACGTGCTGGAATCGAGGTTCCCGTTATTCCCTGGCTCTGGGAAAGCTGGATGAGGCAGAGAGGGGGGGAAAGGATCCCTCCAGGGAATGGCAGGAGGAAAGCTCCAGGGAATTCCATTTTCTGAATATCCAGGGCTTGTTCAATCCTTCCCTCTCCTCTTCCCATGGACTGACCGGGGTTTCCGTGGATATCTGGGCTCCAGATGTCGGCTGCAGCTGGAGCAGGGACCTGGATGCATCCAGGGGCTGGGTTGTGCGGATGGGTGGAGAAGGGAGCTCTGGATGTAAATCCAGCCCTGCATTCCCTCCTTCCCTTCCCCTTCCTGCTGCTCTTCCCAGCAGCGGGAATTCTGACATTCCAGTGCTTCCTGGTTTGTTTGGGTTTTTTCCCCAGAGCCGCAAGGACAAGGAGAGACCAAAACAGAAGCACAAGAAGCGGCCGGAGTCTCCCAGCAGCCTCCCACGGCCCCTGTGGCTGCGGCCGCTGACAAGGTACAGACCCATGGGATGGGCAGGAAAATCCACCCCAAATGGGGAAAACGGGCAGAAATCCCTGGGAACAGGGAAAAGGGGCAGGAAAATCTGCCTAGAGAACAGGGAAAAGGGGCAGGAAAATGTGACACAATCACAGCCCAGTCTGGAGGTTTTGGGGCTGGAGACTCTGTCCCTGATCCCTGTTTTATTTCCTGCAGTTCCTTGGGATGAGCCCAATCCCAGAGAATTAAATCCTGGTGTACCGAGCAGCAGGAGATGTCACAAAGTCACTTTTCTCCCCTGAGGGACCCAGCGTGGGCCTTTTGTGAGAGAGGGAGCGATTCCTGTTCTGAAAGGGGGGAAAATTCGGGAAAGCCAGGAAAATCGGGAAAAGGAGCTCCTACTGCAGCCACTGCTGGTCCGGAGGTGACCCCTTGTCTGTCCCCACCCAGGGCTCCGGAGGCCACCACGAGGCCACCAAGGACACTTTGGAGGCGGCCAGGGCCGAGGCCAAGGGCAGGAAATCCTCGAGCCATGGCAGCGCACAAGGGCAAAAGACGGGAAGCGGGAAAAGCTCGGCCGGTTCGGCTCAGCCACGTCCGGCAGCACCTTCCAGCCCGCGGGTGAGGGCCGAGGAGGGGAGGGAGGGAGAGGAAGGAGAAGGAGAAGGAAGGCTCCCCCAAAGCCCGTCGGGCTCCTCTGCTGTTGCCCCATTCCACCCTGGAGTGTTGGGATGGGGGATTCGGGACTGGGGGAACACCCCACTGCCAGCTGCCCCTCTGCCCCTCCCAGGGAGGTGACAGAGGTGACACCTGGGGACACCTGGGGACACCCCTCATCCCCTGTCCCCCGCTGTAGTTCCCCAGTGACCCCACTGCCCCTCTGAGCCATCCCAGAGAGTGACAGGCGGTGACACCTCCCCCGCCCGCTGTCCCCCGTCCCAGGTCCCTCCTGCAGCAGCCTGGGCTGCTCCCCGGACTTCGTGACCTCCCCAAGCTGGAGCAGGAGGACGAGAAGTTCCGCAAAGCCGCGTCCTCGTCCTCGTGCTCGCGCTGCTCGCCGCTGGCCGAGGGCCCCGCCAAGGGCGACACCTTCGAGCAGAAGGTCATCTTCTCCGGCTTCGGCTCCATCATGCGCTTCTCCACCGCGGCCGTGGGCCAGCAGCGCGCCCGCGACGCCTCCCCGTGGACTACAAAGCCCCGCGCCCTCGGCGGCCCCTCGGGCGGCAGCGGCGGCCCCTCGGGGGCAGCGGTGGCCACAAGCGAATGCCGTCGCTCAGCGCCGAGGAGGGGGAGGTCCTCAAGGAGAAGAAGCACAAGGAGCAGCAAGAAGAACAAGCACGGGCCCGGCCGGCCCAAGGTGGGCAAAGGCAAGAGATTTTGGGGGCGCAGCTGGCCGGGTCCACGTCCACATCCTCGTCCCCCTTCTTTGGAGGGTCCCTGGTGAGCTCCGCATGGGAATTCCGCCCGGAGTTTCAGCACCCCCGGGAGTCTGCCCAGCCTCAGCGTGGAGTCGCCGCTGCTGGTTCAGTACATCCCCCACAAGGGGGCTGGGTGGGCTCAGATCCTTTTCCAGCTTTTCCCAGCTTTTCCAGCCTTTTCCAGCCTTTTGCAGCATTGAGCTCGGAGCTATCTGCTCTGAGCTCTGTCCCTTGAACCCATGAGAATCAGTGAAAAATCCACAAAAGTCCATAAAAATCACAAAAGTCCACATTGTGTTTCTTCCGTTCCATCCTGGCCTTCACCTGGAATTTCTCCCATGTCACCTTCCCTGAAGTTGGGGTGAACTCTGAGCTTGGGACATCTCAAATTTCTTTTGCTCTGGTGCAAATACAACTGGCCAGAGCTGAATTCCCAGCTGGATATAGAGGGACATTGCCTGACCCCAAATTAGGGAAGAGAGGAGGGAATCGTTGCTCCCTGGTCCTTCAGACAGGGCACCGGAGGGAATGGCAGCTCCTTAACTCTTTGGAGAGAGTGACCTGTTGGAGAGGGAAAGAGAAGGGATTGGTGTTTCCTTAATCCATCAGAGAGGAGGACAGGAGGGAATGGTGCCTCCCTGGCCTTTGGAGCAGAAGGGAGGAAGGAATCGCAGCTCCCTAACCTTCGGGAGAGGAGGAATGGTGCTCCCTAAGCCTGGGGAGAAGAGAAGAGGGAATCCGGCTCCGTGATCCTCCGGAAGGAGGGAGGAGGGAGGGAATGCCGTGTCGCTGATGGCTGTCCCGCCCGCAGGGATCTACGAGCAACAAGGACCCGATCGCTGGGCGGAGCGGCGCTGCGGCGGGGAGCAGCACTCCGCTGCCTCCGGGCTCCTGGCGCACCGCTCCCCTTCGCCGGCTCCATCGCCGCCTCCTCCGCCGCCTCCGGCGCCACCACGCAGGTGAGGAGCGGGACGCGCTGGCCTTCGGGACACTTGGATGGAGCAGGGATGCAGGAGCGGCTTTTCCGCGCTGCCGCGGGTTGGAGCGGGAGCTGCTCCCCTCGGGGACGCGGGGAAGGTGTGGGTGGCCTGGTTGTCCCTGCAATGGGAGCAATGGAACACTCGAAGGGCACTGCCTGGAGCTTCCCATTGCTCTGCAGAGTGCTGTCCGTGGGGCCCGGGCTGGATCCTGTCTCGATCCTGTGCTGGATCCGCCGGGAATCCGCGGGCAGTGCACCCTGATCCCGTATCCCGACCCTGCTGTGCCGCTGTCCCCCCTCCTCTGCCCAGAGCTCCCGCAATTCCATGCAATTTACGAGTCCCTGGAGGTTTTTCCTCTTGGATCACATCCCTTTTTCCCAATATTTTTTTTCCCCATATCCCAGACCTGTTACATCTGCGAGGAGCAGGGCCGGGAGAGCAAAGCGGCCTCGGGAGCGTGCATGGCGTGCAACCGGCACGGCTGCCGCCAGGCCTTCCACGTCACCTGGTGAGATTCCCTGGAATTCTCTGGGATGCTCCCGCAGCCGCCCCTTCCCGGCCCTGGATTTGGGGCCGCGCTCCCCCGGGTGTTGTGGGGTTTTGGGTTCGATCCCACCCCGGGATCTGGGGCTGCCTCCTCCTCCTCCTCCTCGCTCAGGTGGGAAGGGTTTTCCAGGAGTTCTCAGTGTTGGGAATTCCCTGTGGGATCCAAGAGGAGGAGAGGGGTGAATCACCAGCCGGGAAGATCCTTCCCCAAATCCTGGCTGGGAATATTGGGGTTGAAAAGGTTGCTCATCCTCAGGAGCCCTCAGAACAGCCCCGGGCTCTGCACGAGTGGGGAGATTCCGATTTGCACAGATTCCCTTCTCCTTCTGTTGGAATCATCCCCGATTTCCCTTTAAAAAACCGCAAAACTGCCAGAAAAAAGGGTGGAAAGAACGTATTTTGAGGGTTTCATGTAAGTTCTAGCAGGCTGCTCTTTCCCACGGAAGCAGGGGAGTCGCAGGCCCTGCCTGGGTTATCCTGGCTGATCCCGTGGCCTCGGGCAGCAATTTCCCCCTTTTCCCACTAATTCCCGGTGTTTCAGCGCGCAGATGGCCGGGCTCCTGTGCGAGGAGGAAGTGCTGGAGGTCGACAACGTCAAATACTGTGGCTACTGCAAGTACCACTTCAACAAAATGGTGAGGTTCTTACCGGAATTTTATCTATTTAGGGAATTTTATTTATTTAGGGAATTGTAATGGTTTGGGGGGGCATTGGCTCTGTCCACGCTCGGAGCAGCGGGAAATGCCAGGAGGAATCCCACAGGGATGCGGGCAGCTCCTCTTCCCTCTCAGTTACCCCATAATTGAGGTTCAATTGAAATTTTGCATTTCTGGAGAATCTTTGGAATTCCTGGAGCCATTTGGAAAAGCAATGGTTGGATTATTTGGGATTTTTCCCGGCTGTTTGGATTTCCCTCTCCCAGGAAAGGAGGTGCTCCAGGGTTCTCCAGGGGGTTTGGGGTGGCTTCGGGTCCAGCGTTAGGAACTGTTCAGGCTTTGTCCCTCTCCCACCCCTTGGCTCATGGAAGCACCAAAATCTGGACCCATTATGCCTTTTCCCTCCTTTTTTTTGTTGTTTTTTTTCTGTTTTTATTTTGTTGTTTTGTTTTGTTTTGTTTTGTTCTGTTTTGTTTTGTTTTATTTTGTTGTTTGTTCTGTTTTGTTCTGTTTTGTTTTGTTTTCCCCCGTTTTCCCCACTTTTCCCCCCATCCCCGATTCCCTCAGAAGACCTCCCGGCATTCCGGGAGCAGCTCCTTCATCGCGGGCCGGAGGAGCCGCTCGGCGTCCCCCACGCAGGAGAAGCACCTGTCCCACCACGAGAGACCCAAGAAGGTGAGAAATTCCCGGGATTCCTCAATCCAGGGGGAAAAGGAGGCGGAGGAGGCTCTAAACCCTGCGGCACCCCAAAATCTGGGCTGGTCGCCCTGGAGTTGAAGTTAAAAATAGTAACAAATTTAAAAATTTCAATAAATAATAAATTTTAATTATTATAATAATTTTAAATTCACAATAGCAATAATTTTAAAAGAATAATTATTGTTTAAATAATAATAACTTTAAAATATTAATTAATTTAAAGTTCAAATTAATAATAATAAAAATCCTGATTATTGGTCAGCAGGGTAATTTTGGGGGAAGAAAAAATTAATTCATGTGGATTACGGAGTGGTTTTGAGTCGGATTAACCAGGAAAAGGGTTCAAGTTTTCCTCTGAAATGAGTTTATCTGGATAAAATAATTATTTAGGAGCCAGGTCTGGCTGGGGCAGGAATTTTTAACGCTCCTGGTCCCAAAAAAAGGGCTCCACCATTCCTGGATGTGGCAGCAGCACCCCAGGGTTCATCGTTAACCCACAGCTCAGGTGGGAAGGGCTGGAATTCCCGGGAAAAGCATCTGGGAATGTGGGAGGCAGAGATGAGGAGCCAGGGGCTGTGTGGGGCTGCCTTCTGTACCCAGAAACAGCCCCAAAAAGGTGGGGTTTGGGGTTTTTTTGAAGATTTGGGCTCTCAGAGATGTGGGGACAGGAATAAAGGGTTTTTC
Source organism: Malurus cyaneus samueli (assembly GCA_009741485.1). Classification (NCBI taxonomy): domain Eukaryota; kingdom Metazoa; phylum Chordata; class Aves; order Passeriformes; family Maluridae; genus Malurus; species Malurus cyaneus. The sequence continues at coordinate 574,910 of CM019215.1, forward strand.
CTGCAGATTTTGTGGGAGGATGGATCCACTCCGAGGCACTGGGGTGGGAATGAGTTTCACAGGGACTCTGCCAGTGTGGCTGGGGAGTTTTTAGGGGTTTTTGGGCCTGGGTTAGAACAGGAATCAGGGAATTATTGAATGGTTTGGGTTGGGAGGGACCTTAAATCCCATCCAGTTCCATCCGGGGACGCCTCCCACTATCCCAGGTGTCAGAAAAGTCCCGTCCAACCTGCTCTTGGACACTTCCAGGGATGGGGCATCCTCTGGGAATTCCATCCCGGCCCCTCCCCACCCTCCCAGGGAGGAATTCCATCCCAATATCCCACCCAAAACACCCCTCCGTTTCCTCAAAACCCTTCCCGGTGTCCTGTCATTGCATTGCCTTGGTGAAATTCCCTCTCCAGCTGTCCCAGAACCCCGGGAATGTGCTCCAAACTCTTCCCAAATCTCCTCCTCCTCCCGCCAGCCCCGGATTGAAGCCAAAAGCCGAATTTCCCCCGTACAAACCCAGTTCCGGACATTCCCCGCCGATCCCAGCGGGAATCCTCTACCTCCGCCCGTGTTTACCCTTTGGGATCTGTTCCCGTCCCGTTGCCCCCCGGAATGTGCCAATCCCTTGGGACTGGCCGCGACCCCAAAGCAGCCCCGCTGGATCCCTCCAGAGGCTTTCCAAGGGCGACGCGGATCCCGCGGACCCTCCCGGCCGGGAATCCGCGGCCCCAGCGGTTGTCCCACAACTTCCAGCTGGGAACGCCGCCCGCCAGGTTTTGGGAAGCGATCCCAGATCCTTGGGCGAGCAGGGAAACCCCAATCCCGATGTGGCGCTGACGCGGAGCCGGGAAATGCAGGGCACGGGGAATGTTTGGAGGAGGAGGAGGAGGAGGAGGAGGAGGAGGAGGAAGAGCCCGCGGCCCGGCTCGGCACCGGGCGGGGCTGGAATGTTGCTATTTTTATCCCGGGAAGGGCGGGATCGGGGGGGATTGACGGAGCTTTGGGAGGCTCAGCTGGAATTATCCCAGCCCTGGCACGGGTGGGAATCAGGGCAGCGCCAGCGGGAGAGAGAGAACGACAGAAATTGGGATTTATTTATGGCCTCTGCCGCTGTTGGAGGCTCCCGAATGAGTCCGGCTCCGGAGGCGGCGGATCCCTCTGGAGGCCCCTTCCAGGGCTGGAATTGCCTCTTGCAGCGGGAGAGGGGTGCGGGAAGGGGCTCAGGGCGCTTCCAGGGGGGGTTACAGGGCTGGGAGTGGCTGTGGAGCGCAGGAAAAATGTGGGAATGTCCCTTCGGGGGGGCTCGGCCGTTCCTTCCCCCATGGATCGGGAATGCCAGAGCTGCCATGGAATTGGGAATGCGGCTTTGCCCTGAGCCTGTCCGGAGCCGGATCCCTCCGGGCAGAGCTGGGATCCTGGCAATGGGGACTCACCTGGGCTGCGGGGCCTGGCAATTCCCAGGATTTGCTCGGAATTTCCGTTGGAAAATTTGGAACTTTGGTCACGGTGGGGCTCAGGATTTAACCCGGTGAAACAGCTGGGAGAGCGGCAGGAGGAGCGGAGCCCCCTCGGCTCTTCCCTCCCTCCTTGTCCTGCCCAATCCCGCTCTCAGGCTCCAATTCCCGGTGTCCGGGGATGGGGGAGCGGGGGCTCGGGGAAGGGGAGGCGGCGCTGGAGGAGCCGCTCGCAGCCCCTTCTGGCAGCCGGAGATTCCTTTCGGATCCTCCCGCTCTCCAGGGCTCTCCCTGCCCCGAGCCCCCGCTGCTCCATCCCGCTTCGCTTTCCATGAATTCGGGGCTGGGGGCGCATTCCCGCTCCCCGTTCCCGGCCGCGCGTCCCCGGGCAGCGCCGAGCGAGGTAGGGCTGGGCTAAAGAAGCTGGGAATGGGGTGGGAAAGGTTTCCTGCTCTCCCGGTGCATCCTCCCTCCTCCTGCGCGGAACTCCCGCTCCTGCCGGCGCTGTTATCCCTGGAATTCCCGCCCCGTGTGCCAAGGAGCCGGCTGGCCAGGGGACAGGGGAGGGACAGGGGACACGGAAGGGAGGGGACAGATCCCCGCTCCCCCCCTCCCCTCTCCCTCCCTGTGGTTTCCGCAGGAAGCTCTTGGAGGTTTCAGGTTCTCGGGGAGAACCCGCAGGGTTCAAAACCTCCGGGGGAATCTGGGGACATCCCGAGGTGGGGCAGGGTCCGTCCCCGAGCCAGGGGACACCGAGCCCCCAACTCCAGTGCTGTGGTCCCGTCACCACCCTGGGCCAGCCCTGGGGTGACAGTTTCCCTGGGGTCATTTCCATGACCTGTTGGACATGGGCATTTCTCCAGGAATCCAGAGGACTCTGTCACATCCTGGCGCTTTGGGAGCTCCCAGAATTATCAGGGATCACCTGGAGGGTGGCACGGTGCAACCAAAGTGGGCAAAGCTCAGCCCAGAGGAGGCCCACGGTTGGGGGTTCCTGCCCTGCTCAGGCAGGAATGGCACAGAAAGCCTGGAAAAGATGGGATGAGGAACAGGAAAGGGGTTTGGAAAGCACCTGGAAAAGTCAGGCCGAGCCCTTGCGGAGATTCCAGCTCCGGAGCAGCTTCTGGATCTGAGCACGGAGCTCTGGGGCCCGGAATTCCCAAGAATGGGAGTGCAGCTGCTCAGCACGTGCAGCCCAGGCTGGATCTTCCCAAAAAACCCTCAATCTGCAGAGTTTGGAATTGCTTTTGGGAAAACACGAGCATTTATTTTGGAAATGGGAGCCTGCTGGGGATCCTGCGGGAGTTTGTGCCCATTCCCTCCCGGAACCGAGTTCCAGGAGTGCCCACAGCACAGAGAGGGTTCAAATGCGAAACGGGAATGAGGGGTCTGCTCCTGCTCCCCATCCCCGAGCGCTGCATCCGGGAGATCGCTGCTTTCCAGATGAATTTAGGGGTGGATTCTCGTGGAAAATGGGCAAATTCCCCCATCCCCAGCTTTCCTTTCCCCTCTGGAAAATATGTGGAGATGTGAGATAAAAAACTTTCCCTGCAGTTCCCAAGGAACTGGGACGCGCTTTTCTCATCTCCCTGTCCTGGAAAACGCGGGAGACTCCCGGTGGATTTTATAGCATGGGAAGTCCCCGAGGATTTAAAAGATTGATGAGTTTTAGTGAAGATTTGATTAAAATTTAATTTCCGTTTGTCTTACGCCACTCAGGCTGGAAAAATCCTATTTTCCAGCTCCTTTTTCGTTGTCAAGGCTGGGAATGTGCACTAAAAAAAGGGTGAAAAAATGAAATTAGAGGTTTGGGGTTTTTTTGTGGAATATTGTAGCTCCAGGAACAGATATTCCAAATTCCACAAAACCGGGAGCAGGGCTGGGAGAGGCCACCGGGGGATCTCCGGGGTGGATTCTGGGATCTCCACAGCTGATCCTTGTTCCCACGTGCTGGAATCGAGGTTCCCGTTATTCCCTGGCTCTGGGAAAGCCTGGAATGAGGCAGAGAGGGGGGGGAAAGGATCCCTCCAGGGAATGGCAGGAGGAAAGCTCCAGGGAATTCCATTTTCCTGGAATCATCCAGGGCTTGTTCAATCCTTCCCTCTCCTCTTCCCATGGACTGATCCGGGGGTTTCCGTGGATATTCTGGGCTCCAGATGTTGGCTGCAGCTGGAGCAGGGACCCTGGGATGCATCCAGGGGCTGGGGTTGTGCGGATGGGTGGAGAAGGGAGCTCTGGATGTAAATCCAGCCCTGCATTCCCTCCTTCCCTTCCCCTTCCTGCTGCTCTTCCCAGCAGCGGGAATTCTGACATTCCAGTGCTTCCTGGTTTGTTTGGGTTTTTTCCCCAGAGCCGCAAGGACAAGGAGAGACCAAAACAGAAGCACAAGAAGCGGCCGGAGTCTCCCAGCAGCCTCCCCACGGCCCCTGTGGCTGCGGCCGCTGACAAGGTACAGACCCATGGGATGGGCAGGAAAATCCACCCCCAAATGGGGAAAACGGGCAGGAAAATCCACCTGGGAAACAGGGAAAAGGGGCAGGAAAATCTGCCTAGAGAACAGGGAAAAGGGGCAGGAAATGTGACACAATCACAGCCCAGTCTGGAGGTTTTGGGGCTGGAGACTCTGTCCCTGATCCCTGTTTTATTTCCTGCAGTTCCTTGGGATGAGCCCAATCCCAGAGAATTAAATCCTGGTGTCACCGAGCAGCAGGAGATGTCACAAAGTCACTTTTCTCCCCTGAGGGACCCAGCGTGGGCCTTTTGTGAGAGAGGGAGCGATTCCTGTTCTGAAAGGGGGGAAAATCGGGAAAGCCAGGAAAATCGGGAAAAGGAGCTCCTACTGCAGCCACTGCTGGTCCCGGAGGTGACCCCTTGTCTGTCCCCCACCCAGGGCTCCGGAGGCCACCACGAGGCCACCAAGGACACTTTGGAGGCGGCCAGGGCCGAGGCCAAGGGCAGGAAATCCTCGAGCCATGGCAGCGGCCACAAGGGCAAGAAGACGGGAAGCGGGAAAAGCTCGGCCGGGTTCGGCTCAGCCACGTCCGGCAGCACCTTCCAGCCCGCGGGTGAGGGCCGAGGAGGAGGAGGAGGAGGGAGAGGAAGGAGAAGGAGAAGGAAGGCTCCCCCAAAGCCCGGTCGGGCTCCCTCTGCTGTTGCCCCATTCCACCCCTGGAGTGTTGGGATGGGGGGATTCGGGACTGGGGGAACAGCCCCACTGCCAGCTGCCCCTCTGCCCCTTCCCAGGGAGGTGACAGAGGTGACACCTGGGGACACCTGGGGACACCCCTTCATCCCCTGTCCCCCGCTGTAGTTCCCCAGTGACCCCACTGCCCCTCTGAGCCATCCCAGAGAGTGACAGGCGGTGACACCTCCCCCCGCCCGCTGTCCCCCGTCCCCAGGTCCCTCCTGCAGCAGCCTGGGCTGCTCCCCGGACTTCGTGACCTTCCCCAAGCTGGAGCAGGAGGACGAGAAGTTCCGCAAAGCCGCGTCCTCGTCCTCGTCCTCGCGCTGCTCGCCGCTGGCCGAGGGCCCCGCCAAGGGCGACACCTTCGAGCAGAAGGTCATCTTCTCCGGCTTCGGCTCCATCATGCGCTTCTCCACCGCGGCCGTGGGCCAGCAGCGCGCCCGCGACGCCTCCCCCGTGGACTACAAAGCCCCCGGCGCCCTCGGCGGCCCCTCGGGCGGCAGCGGCGGCCCCTCGGGGGGCAGCGGTGGCCACAAGCGAATGCCGTCGCTCAGCGCCGAGGAGGGGGAGGTCCTCAAGGAGAAGAAGCACAAGGGCAGCAAGAAGAACAAGCACGGGCCCGGCCGGCCCAAGGTGGGCAAAGGCAAAGAGATTTTGGGGGCGCAGCTGGCCGGGTCCACGTCCACATCCTCGTCCCCCTTCTCTGGAGGGTCCCTGGTGAGCTCCAGCATTGGGAATTCCGCCCGGAGTTTCAGCCACCCCGGGAGTCTGCCCAGCCTCAGCGTGGAGTCGCCGCTGCTGGGTTCAGGTACATCCCCCACCAAGGGGGCTGGGTGGGCTCAGATCCTTTTCCAGCCTTTTCCAGCCTTTTCCAGCCTTTTCCAGCCTTTTCCAGCCTTTTGCAGCATTGAGCTCGGAGCTATCTGCTCTGAGCTCTGTCCCTTGAACCCATGAGAATCAGTGAAAAATCCACAAAAGTCCATAAAAATCCACAAAAGTCCACATTTGTGTTTCTCCGTTCCATCCTGGCCTTCACCCTGGAATTTCTCCCATGTCACCTTCCCTGAAGTTGGGGTGCAACTCTGAGCTTGGGGACATCTCAAATTTCTTTTGCTCTGGTGCAAATACAACTGGCCAGAGCTGAATTCCCAGCTGGATATAGAGGGACATTGCCTGACCCCAAATTAGGGAAGAGAGGAGGGAATCGTTGCTCCCTGGTCCTTCAGACAGGGCACCGGAGGGAATGGCAGCTCCTTAACTCTTTGGAGAGAGTGACCTGTTGGAGAGGGAAAAGAGAAGGGATTGGTGTTTCCTTAATCCATCAGAGAGGAGGACAGGAGGGAATGGTGCCTCCCTGGGCCTTTGGAGCAGGAAGGGAGGAAGGAATCGCAGCTCCCTAACCTTCGGGAGAGGAGGGAATGGTGGCTCCCTAAGCCTGGGGGAAGAGAAGAGGGAATCCCGGCTCCGTGATCCTCCGGGAAGGAGGGAGGAGGGAGGGAATGCCGTGTCGCTGATGGCTGTCCCGCCCGCAGGGATCTACACGAGCAACAAGGACCCGATCTCGCTGGGCGGAGCGGCGCTGCGGGCGGGGAGCAGCACTCCGCTGCCCTCCGGGCTCCTGGCGCACCGCTCCCCCTTCGCCGGCTCCATCGCCGCCTCCTCCGCCGCCTCCGGCGCCACCACGCAGGTGAGGAGCGGGACGCGCTGGCCTTCGGGACACTTGGATGGAGCAGGGATGCAGGAGCGGCTTTTCCGCGCTTGCCGCGGGTTGGAGCGGGAGCTGCTCCCCTCGGGGACGCGGGGAAGGTGTGGGTGGCCTGGTGTCCCTGCAATGGGAGCAATGGAACACTCGAAGGGCACTGCCTGGAGCTTCCCATTGCTCTGCAGAGTGCTGTCCGTGGGGCCCGGGCTGGGTCCTGTCTCGATCCTGTGCTGGATCCCGCCGGGATCCCGCGGGCAGTGCCACCCCTGATCCCGTATCCCGACCCTGCTGTGTCCCCGCTGTCCCCCCGTCCCTCTGCCAGGAGCTCTCCGGGCGCTGTTCTCCAGGGAACTGGGATCGGATCCGCACCATCCCCACAGCTTCTTCCTTCCCGGCTTCCAGACAGCCCTGGGAACATTCCAACTTTCTCTCCAGACTTCCAGGAAGATACTTTTACTGCTCTCTCTGGGCTGGAGCTGGGAAGAGCTGGAATAACGTGGTTATTTCCCTGTTTTCCTGCGCAGGTGTTTTCCTTGGCAGGTTCCACGTTCAGCCTCCCTTCCTCGCACATTTTTGGGAGCCCCCTCACGTCCGGGCTGTCCCTGAACCCACTCCTGGGCCAGCCGGAGAGCAGCCGGGCAGGTACGTGAATCCCAAGGTGTGTCCGAACTGGGGCTCCCCGACAGCTCTCGGGAGGAGCCGAGGCCCTCGCTGCATTCCCGGCATTCGCAGCGCTCGGGGTGACAGCCGGGGTGGCACACGGGGACGGCGGTGTTGTGGCTGCTCCTGGATAATGATGGGTGTCCCTGGTCACCCACTGGGAAAGTTCGGGAATGTCAAACCCTCCTTCCTGTGGAATTTGTTGGGATTTTTCCCACCCCACAGCTGGGTAAGCCCCGTGATAGCTTGGCTGGCTCAAAATACCTCCAAAATTTCTGGTTTGCTTTTTTTTCCTGGGATTCTTTTCCAGTGAGAGGCCTCTCACACCTCCAACCTCCATCTCCCAGTTCCCTTCCCAGTCACTTCCTGCTCTTTCCGGTTGCCTTTGCCACGAATGCCCCAAAATCCAGATTTCCACTCCCAAACATGAATGTGCCAGCCCTGGATTCCTGACAACTGCTCACTTTTTTCCATCAAGGCAAATCCATTTTCCTTGGAAAATTGCCTGGTTAATGAGCAGAAAACTTGGAGCAAGTTTTTTCTATTATTTTTCCCCTTCAGGCTGATTTTTGATCCTAAATTTTGACACAAAACCACCCTCCTAGTTTTCAGCTGTTGGTGCGACTCTGCTTCCCTATATCAGAAATTTGGGATGCAGAATCTTGGGAGGTGAAACCCTGCCTGATATCACACTGAGTGACAAGGACTTGAAAGGGGTGGCTCAAGAAAATCCTGTGCTCCTGTTCCCTCATTTGCCATTCCAAGGCTGGGAAGCATGGATGGGAAGCTTCCATGATGAAGGGAATTACCTTTCCCTCACCAAAGGCTTCTCCCTGTGCTGTTATTCTGGAATCACCCATCAGGAATAACCCCAGAATCCAGATCCTGTTCCAGCCGTGCTCAGGAATGGACTGTGGAGGCAAAATCCATCATCCAAAGTGCTCAGAAAACCTCCTGATCCTCAATTTCCTTTTCAAAAGTTGTTCTTTTTGCTTGACTGGGATTTTAGGAGCTTCGGGATGGGGATTTTTCCCAATTCCAATGGGGGACAGCTCCTCATTTTTGTCACATTTAGGGTTTGTCTATCACTGGCATTGGTGGGCCAGAGGGTGCTCAGCCAAGTTCACCAAATTCTTTTTTTTTTTTTTCATGGGAATTCATTAACATGGATTACAACTCCTGTGTGGGGCTGTTTTCCGTGAAAAACACGGAGATTCCTTTAATCTCAAACGGTTCATGGGACGTTTGGGAAGCTCCAGGCAGTCCCACTTTGCTTTTAATCCAGATTCCCTTTCCCGGGAGTGTCTGTGCAGGCAAATCCCACAGAGACAGCACCTTCGCTGTGGCAATATCCCAGCTTTTTCCCATTTTTTATGCACTGGAGGAGGTGATTCCAGCTGTGGGAATGGTGAATTTGTTGGGGTTCATCCCCTTGGCAGTGCAGGAAGTCTGATCCTTATCTGTGCTCCTGTCTCGCCCTCCCTCCCACGGCTTCTCCTGGATCCCGGTGATGACAGAGCCGATGGATTTCTCTTCCCTGCTTGTCTCCGAGCCGCTTTCCCAGCCTGGTGCCTCGGGAAGGGCTGTCCCTGGGCGATAACTGCCTCATCTCCCGCTCTGGAGAATCCAGGCTTGTGTGGGATGATGGAATGTGGAGCCTGGTGCTGCCCCAGACACAGGGACTGCACCAAACGGTGCAGCAGGAACGAGCAGGGAGCCAAAGCTTCCGGGGATTTTTAGTGGGTTGGAAATCAAAGTGTTTTTGGGGGAGCTGCCTGCACCAGGCTGGGGCTGCTCCTGTGGGATCAGGGAACAGTGTGGGTTGGGCGGCACCTTAAATCCCATCCAGCTGCATCCAGGGACACTTTCCACTATCCCGGGGGGGCTCCAAGCCCCATCCAACCTGGCCTGGGACAGGGATCCAGGGGCAGCCACAGCTTCTCTGGGAAATCCATCCCAGCCTCTCCCTGCCCTCACAGTCAGGAGTTCCTTCCCCATATCCCACCTAATCCTGCCCCTTTCCAGTTCAAACCCCAAGTCCTGTCCCTCCGTCCCCTGTCCCAAATCCCTCTCCAGCTCTCTTGGAACCTGCTCAGGCACTGGAAGGTGCTCCAAGGTCTGACTCTGGGAGATCCTGGCAGCTGCTGGCCACATCCAGGCAGACAATCCCTGTCCAGCCGGACATTCCCGAGGGGGGAGCGAGGATCCCCCCGAACCCACCTGGAGGAGCTGCCTGGAAAAGCACAGCTGCATTCGCTCCTTCCCAGCAGCAGGAAATGCCCCGCTCCAGGCATCCCGCTGTAAATCACAGCATTCCCTGTGGGAGATTTCCAGGATTCCTGTGCGTGGGAATGTGTGGGGAAGGAGAGGAGGGGTAGGGAGGCAGCTGGAGCTGGAGTCACGGCACCTGGCACGTCCCAGGGCGAGGGGAGCGAGTGTTCTGGGGATGGGAAGCAAATGGCAGACAAATGCATTCCAGCCCTGGATTATCCTTGGAATGGGAGAAATCCCAGACGTGGGCACGGCAATCCCATCCCAGGTTTCCTGGGACAGAGGGATGCCTCTGGAGGAAGGTTCCGGTTGTCAAAGCACTTCTGCCCTGTGCTGGGCACTGCTGAGGGCACGCCTCAAATCCCCGGCTCGGTTTTGGGATCTTCCTGAGAAGGGCGTGGAGGGGCTCGAGAGTGTCCAGGGAAAGTTCTAGACCCCCAGGAGCAGCTGAGAAAGCTGGGAATGTTTATCCCCGAGAAAACAGGGATCTGGGGGGGACCTTCTGTCTCTGCACAAGTCCCTGACACGAGGGGACAGCTGGGGGGTGTCAGGCCCTGCTGCCAGGGGAACAGGGACAGGAGGAGAGGGAACGGCCTCAGGCTGTGCCAGGGGAGCTTTTGATTGGATAGAAGGGAAAATTTCTTCATGGAAAGGATGGTCGGGCCCTGGCAGGGTAGTGGAGGAGTTCCCATCCCTGGGAGGGTTTGGAAAATGTGTGGATGTGGCATTTGGGGACAGGGGCAGTGCCTGGTTAATGATTGCACTTTATGACCTTGGAGGGCTTTTCCAACCTGAACGATTCCATGATTCTCTGTAAGCTCTTTAGAAAGGAACTGAGTGCCTGGAAACCTTAAAGGACCCCAGCCAGGTTTGGGAAAAGGATCCTCAATCCTGGGGGACCTTAAAGGTCTTTTCCAACCTAAACGGTCCCTCCTGCGGGAGAAAGCCAAACGGTCTCCTGACGTCCTCTGGAGCCAGGGGGGCGGGATGGCACCCGGGACAGGGCGGGATTTTTCCGTCCCCGCGGGCCTCTCCCCCGGCAGCCCCGGGAGAACCGGCTCGGGGGTTTGCAGCTGAGCGTAAACTCCTCCGCGCCCGGCTCGGGGATAGAGCGGCTCCGGGTGACCTTGCCGGGGTGACACCCCCGTCCCGGGTGCCAGGCGGTGCCAGCGGCTCCTCCCCGGGGGTGGCGCCTGCGGGCACGCGTTGCGCTTCTCGGTGCGGAGCTGCCCGGGGCCGCCCGGTGCCATTCGGTGCCGCCCGGTGCCATTCGGTGCTGCTCGGGGCTCGGTTCTGGTGCCGCTCGGTGCTGCTCGGGGCTCGGTTCTGGTGCCCGCGCTCGGTGCTGCCGGGCTCGTTGCTGGTGCCATTCGGTGCCCCGCTCGGGGCTCGGTTTCTTGGTGCCTTCTCGGTGCCTGCTCGGGGCTCGGTTCTGGTGCGCCTCGGTGCTGCCCGGGGCTCGGTTCTGGTGCCGCTCGGTGCTGCCCGGGGCTCGGTTCTGGTGCCATTCGGTGCTGCTCGGGGCTCGGTTCTGGTGCCGCTCGGTGCTGCCCGGGGCTCGGTTCTGGTGCCGCTCGGTGCTCCCCCGTGCCGCTCGGTACCGTTTGGTTCCGGTGCCGCTCCGTTCTGGGACTGCTTTGGCGCGCTCGTACCTCGGCTACCGGTCTCGCCGTGCCCATCCAGCGGGCGCATCCCGAGCACCGGCCGCGCCGGGCGCCGCTGACCCCGTGCCCTCTGTCCGTGTCCCCGAGCAGAGCCGGACCTGGAGGATTGCGGCTTTGGCTGCCGAGGGACGTCCCCGCAGGAGAGCCTGTCCTCCATGTGAGTGTCTCCCGGGAATCCCGGGACAGCGCGCGGGGACAGGGCGACAGCCTAGGGGGGACAGGAGCAGCTCCTGCTCTGCTCCTTGGGGCTGGGAGTGGGGTGGGCTGGGGAGCGGGTAATGCAGAAGGGAATGGGGCAGGGAATGAACGGGGCAGGGAACACCCCTGACGCCCCGACCCCCACCCAGGTCCCCCATCAGCAGCCTGCCCACCCTCTTCGACCAGACCGTGTCGTGCAGCAGCAGCGGGCAGCTGGACAATGTCCCCCAGGCCACCCCCAACATCGAGCAGCTCCTGGAGAAGCAGGGCAATGGCGAGGCCGGCGTGAACAGTGAGCGCCCGGGGCCGGGAGGCGGCGGGGCAGCTCCCGGGGCTTTGGGGTGGGAGCCAGCTGGGATTCTGCCCGCGGGCAGCGGGGCCGGGCGGGGGACAAAGCTCCAGTGTGTGCCACGGGGGAGGAGCTGGCAGCGGGGCCGCGCTTTGGGGCCGGGATCCTCCCGCACTGGGGTCTGATTGTGGATCCTGTGGTTCCCTTTCCTCTTTCCTCCCTTTTTTCTCCCTTTTTCCCCATTTCCCCCGCAGTCGTCGAGATGCTGAAGGCCCTGCACTCGCTGCAGAAGGAGAACCAGCGGCTGCAGGAGCAGATCATGACGCTGACGGCCAAGAAGGAGCGGCTCCAGCTCCTCAATGTCCAGCTGTCCGTCCCCTTCCCCGTGGTGACCAGCAGCAACGGCCCGGGCAGCCAGGCCCAGTACATCCTCCCCGCCAACGGTGAGGCGACCCAAGGGATGTGTCCCCTGTGCCCCGGGGGTGGCAGAAGCAGGAACGGCGGGGGGGGATCTGTCCCACTGAGCCCCACTGTCCCTGTGGCCACCTCATGCTCCGGCCCTGACCCTGTGCTGTCCCCCTCCAGTGTGCACCAGCGACTCGCTGAGCATCAGCAAGAGCCCCCCGTGCAAGAACAGCTTCGGCATCGAGAACTCGCTCTCCACGTCCTCCGAGGTACAGCGGCCTCTGCAGCCTCCGGCGGCCGGGCGGGGTCTCGGGAGGGGCAGCGCAGCCCCGAGACTCAGTAGCCAGCTCGCCAAGCGTCGTAGCCCAGGCTCAGAGTTCAGGGTCTCCCTGCAGGGTCAGAGAGATGGGTAGAGTAGCTGAGAGCGGGAGTAGCTGAGGTGAGAGGAGTGCTTCCAGGTGATCCCGGAGATCCAGCAGAGCTGGGCCCGAACTCTGGGACCCCTCTGAGTTCTGGGACCGCCCTCACTCAAGTCACCCGAGGCCCCTGCTCCACAGCCCCCGCCCCGTTCCCCGAGCCGAGCCGACCTCGGGCGGCCGTCCCAGTCCGATGCTCTTGTGTCCGTTTCTCCCCCAGGACCCTCACTCAGGGTGTCCCAGCAGGAGCAGCTCCTCCCTGTCCTTCCACAGCACGCCCCCGCCCCTGCCCATGCTGCAGCCCAGCCCCGCCTCGCTGCCCCTGCCCGGGGCGCAGGCAGGTGAACGGCCTGGCCCAGCGGCGGCGGCGGGGCTGGCAGGAGGCTCCGGCCGGCTGGCCACGGCTTCGCCGCTGCCCCTGCTCGGCAGCCTGGCCGCAGCCCCACAGATGCCCCTCAACGGGATCCTGGGGAGCCTGAACGGAGCCCAGCCCGCCAGCCTCCGAGCGCCGCGCCCCCGGCCAGCGGGCCCCGCCCTGCAGCTCTCCCAGCGGCCTGAGCAGGTGAGGATGGGCGGCCCCGGCCTCTCCAGCCGCAGTTTAGCTCGGGAAGGGAGGGAGCGGGGGAAGGCACCGGCCCCGAGCGTGCGGAGCCGCTCTGACCTGCCCCGCCCCGCTCTGTCCCGCAGCATTCCCAGCCTGAGTCCCCTGACGGAAGCAGCAGCGGCACGTCCTGCACCAGCACGAGCAGCAGCTGCAGCAGCTCCAGCAGCTCCTGACTTCCCAGCCCCTTAACCCGGTAAGGGATGGGCTGCTTGTCAGGAAAACCTCAGAATGGAGAGGAAAAGTTAAAGTTCCCTCCTCCCCCCAGATCTCCTGCACCCACCCTTGGGGTCAGCAGGATGGGCTGGGGGAAGAAATTCGGAGCCCGTTTGGAAATTCGGGATAGAGAGTGCCACAAAACTTCGGGCAGGAGGGTGCAGCACCTCCAGGGGAGAAAAGTTGAGATTGAACTCTTTTTGTGTTGAATTTTAAAAAGTTCAATCTGGGTTTCTCCCATCTTGAGAGAGTGAGAAGGTGGGAGCCCGAGGTGAAGTCAGGAGGGTGAAATCGGGAGAGCTGTCACCTCCTGCAGCCATCTCGGGATCAAATCCTGCCCGATGCCACTGCCGGGTGCACCAACGGGAGAGGCCGAACGTGCCGGGGGGACCCTGCCGGGGGTTAGAAAGAGAGAAACCCCGATTTTCTGCTGTCCTGGGGCAGCTGAGCATGCCTGGGCACATCCACATGGAAAATTGGAGATTCCAGGGGAGTTCTGCAGGTGAATGAGGGTCTTGGGGTCTGGGAAAGGCCCGCGCAGCTGCTCCGAGGCTCTTGGCCCCATGCCTGTGTCCCCGAGGGGTGGACCCAGCCCTGATCCAGGAATGCCACCATGGACAGGTGGCAGACAGGTCCCTGAGGTGGCAAACCTGGCCCTGCAGGGACCGCAGGGATGTCTCCGCCCTGCCTGGGGTGACATGGCAATGTCACCGTGGAGAGGTGGCAAACAGGTCCCTGGGGTGGCACAGCACAGCCCCTGGCCCTGCAGAGCCCTCGGCACTGTCCCTGCCCTGCCTGGAGTGCAACGAGGGGGCCACCAGTGCCTGTCACCAGGGCTGAGCCATGGGCCAGGGCTAGGGCTAGGGCTAGGGCTAGGGCCAGGGCCAGGGCTAGGGCTAGGGCTAGGGCTAGGGCTAGGGCTAGGGCTAGGGTGGTGTTTAGGTTTAGTGTTTGGTTCAGGGTTAAGTTTGGGTTTAGTTTTAGGCTTAGTGTTAGACTTAGGGTTCGGGTTTGCGTTAGGGTGCTGTCTTCCAGGGGCCCGTCCCCTCTCTCTCGATGCATTTTTTGGTCAGGCTGTTTTTCTCCCGAGAAAGGCCCGTTTCTCGTGGCTTCCTCGCGCGGCAGCTGATGCCACCGTGTCATGGGCACTGGCCCAGTGGGGACAGGGGGATGGCAGCAGCTCTCAGCTGCGGTCGATGGTTGCCATGGCGATTCCTGTCGTTTCCTGGATATCAGGGCGTCCCTTGGACCCCCCCTCCCACCGGGTCCTGCTCGCCTACAGCCTACTCTGGGGGGCAGTGGGAGGAATTCTGAGCCAGTTTGGGGATTCAGGACAGTGACTTCCACAGGTTTAAAATCCCTGTGTTGATGGATTGGAATTGGCGGAGGGGATTTGTGTCCCTGCAGGTGTCTGGGGGAGGGTCGCTAATCCCAGTCAGGGAACAGCAGGGTTGGGAAGGTCACGGTCACGGGTTTAATGAACAGCAGGGCTGCTCCTCCCTTTCTCTGCGGACATGGGATCAAGGGGACTTTGTCCCTGTCCCCAGAAGCATTGCCTGGGACAGGGTGTTCCATGGAATCACTCAAATTGGAAAAGACCCCCAAAATCATCCGTTCCAACCTTTGCTCAAACCTCACCGTGCCCGTTAAACCAAACCAAGGTGACGCCTTCAGTCGTTCCTTGAGCACTCCCAAGGCTGGTGACTCCACCACTCCCTGTGCACTCTGTTCCAGTCTAATCGGGAATTCTTCCTGATATTCACCGTGCACCTCCCCCGGCCCATCCTGACCCTGCATGGGGGTTGTCCCCTCCTTTGTCCCCGCTCTGACTCCCCTCTGGCGGCCCTTCCCGGCAGGAGCAGCAGGCGCTGGTGTTCCAGATGATGCAGCAGATCCAGCAGAAGCGGGAGCTGCAGCGGCTGCAGATGTCCGGCTCGTCCCAGCTGTCCATGAGCGGCCTCCTGACCGCCACCTCGGCGCCCCTGCACTCCAGCCCCAGCGCCCTGATGACCTCGGCGCCCCAGGCTGCCCCCGGCAGCAGCTCCCTGCTGGTGGCCTCGCTGTCCCCCGGCAGTGCCCTGCTGGCCCCGCAGGCCACGCCACCGCTCAGCGCCGCCGGGGCCGTGGTCCGGGCCGGCGTGTACCCGCGTCCCCCACGGCATCGCCCTAACCCTTCCTCGCCTGCAGCCCCTGACGGCAGCGGCCCAAAGGACGGTGCGTACGCGGCTTGCACTGCCCTGAGCCGGGCAGCGATGGGGACAGCTCTGGGGACATTCCTGGGAACGGAGACAGCCCTGACAGCCGGGGATCCCTGGCAGAGGGGATAGAGGGAAGCGGGTATGCTCTGTGGCTTTGCTGTGTCCCACCTGGCCAGTGTCACATCCTGGTCCCACCTCTTAGGAGAGCCCTGGCGAGGTCATGGGTGGGTGAAGGTGTCCCCACCTCCTTTTTCCCTAAAACTGGGATGGGATGAGGTGTCTGAAGCAGTGTTTGGAGCCTCGTGGTGGTCCTGAAGGTGGCTCTGTGTGACACCCGAGGTCTGGAAGGGGTCTTGCACCACCCGGCAGAAGTGGAGAGGTTCCAGCCACTCTGTGAGCGCCATCAGTGGGGTACCAGTGTCAGGGCCTGAGGGGTGACACTTCTATTTGGTCCATCCGTCCCTTGTCCCCTTCTCTGCCCCTGTCCCCATCCCTGTCCTCTCCTTGTCCCTGTCCCCAGAAGGTCCAGCCCTGGCTGGAGACATTTAGGAGTCAAAGGCCAGGATTCTGAGGCCAGTTAGGCCTGAACTGGGCAGAGGGCACCCCGGGGCTCCCAGGGCTCTGGATTTTGGAGGAGTGAGAGCCCTCTGCTCTCCTGCTCCAGCTCCTGCCCCCAGTTCTGCCTCCCCCCTTCCTGCCCTCCCCTCTTCCTGCCTCCCCTGTCCGATTCCTCCCCCAGTCCCTGTCCCCTCTGATCCCATCTCCTCTGCTGTTTCTCTCTCTCTCTGTCCCTAAAGAGCATCAATGACAAGGGAGCTCCTCTCACGCAGGACAAGGGCTAAGCCCCCGGCCCCGATGGAGCCAACGCCAACTCCTCTTCCCATGGGAACGCGGCTTTTCCAGAGCCGACCCCGGCACCAGCAGAACAAGGAGCACAGAGCCCCCAAGGAGCATCCCGAGAGGTGCTCTGGGGACACAGCCGCTGTGACCGGGCCCTGGCACTGCCGGGAGCAAAGGTGGGGGTCACCCGTGCCCTGCTCAATGCGCCAGAGGGAACTGCAGCGTGTCCTGCCGAGCTCCTCCCTGCTGGCTGCGTGGGGAGCCCCCGAAGCACCAGAGATGCCCCCAGAGCCCTGGCGTAGGGAGCACCCTCTGCTGAGGGACACTGGTTGTGGCACCGCTGGGCGAGGATGTGGTGGCACTTGGCAGTGCCCCAGGATGTGGCACCGTAGGAGAAGGGATGCGGTGGCAGCACCGGGACTGGGACCACTGGGAAAGGACTTGGTGGCACGTGGCAGTGCTGCAGGAAACAAGGACGTGGTGGCACCTGGCAGTGTCGCAGGAGGTGGCCCAGGGAAGGATGTGACAACACCCGGCACTGTCCTAGTGGGCAGCACCACACGTGGCACCGCTGGAGAAGGACATGGTGGAGATGTCCAGAAGAATTCCCAGAGCAGAGATTTCCCAGCTTTTCCTGCTGGGCTCTTCCCTCTGCGAAGCCCAGCTGGAGGAACTCAGTGGATGAGGATGGATGGTGGGGATGAGGTGGAAACCACCCAGAAGGACATTGTCACCTGTGCCAGGTGCCGGAGGCTCGGAAAGCACATTCCTGCTCCGCGCCGTCTCTTCCGTCCCAGAATTCCCAAAGGGCGCCGTCTCAGTTTGGAAAAGGGGCCAGGATTATCCAGAGTCAGAAGGTGCTTTGGGACCTGGGAGTGGGGTCCTCGACCTGAGTTTGGAGATAAAGATGTTTTGGGGGAAGAGAATCCCAAATCTGGTCCCTGTTTTTTTCCCACCCACCACAAATCATTCCTGGTCCGGCAAAACCATGTTCTTCCATTGGTCCTGGGAAAAGGGATCTCCAAGGAATGGCACAGTGACCAGAATCCTGAGCCTGGGATGTCGGAACTTTCATCGTTCTCCATCTTTTGATCTTAGTTCCATCTTCAGCCTGGAGCCTCCGCTGGGAATCGGCTTCCTCTGAGCTGGGATGGATGGATGGATGGATGGATGGATGGACAGAAGGACAGTCTGGCAGCTCCTGGAAGGGGAACACCAACTTCCACTGCCCCTCCTTCTCTCACCCCTGGGTAAATCCAGAGTTTGTGGGGTGGGCAGGAATGCTCCAGCTGATGGGAACTCCAAGAGCCCAAATCCCAAATTTTGGGACCTTAATGCCGCGTTCAGCACAGCCCCACTGCCCCTCACTGCTTTGCACTATTCCCATTTCTCTGCAGTGGGGCTGTGCTGATCCTGTTGGAATCCATTGCTAAATGTCCCCCGTTCCTTTTTATTTTATTTTATTTTATTTTACTTTATTTTATTTTATTTTATTTTATTTTTATTATTATTATTATTTATTTTATTTATTTTAATTATATTTATTATTTTTATTTATTTTATTTTGCTTTTTCAAAGCTTCTCACTACGGGGGCTGTCGAGGCTAAAAAGAAAAAAAAAAACCAAACCTTTCTGCTCCTACCTGGAGCTCTGTGACCTGGACAGAGCCGCTGGCTGCTCAGAAATATAAATTCCAATTTTCTGTGTAATGGGATTTATCTATGGAAAGGTTAGGAAGCTGTTGGGAAGGCAGAGGCAGTAGCTAAAAAGTGGAAAAACGGGGAAAAAAGAGGAGCCTCCCTTCCTGGCAGCCTCTGCAGCACAGACCTGGAGGCTCCTGCTGGCACTTCCCTGTCCCCTGTCACCCCCCCAGTGAGAGCAGAGCAGTGTCACCTCCTCCCCGGTGCCACCTCCAAGGTGGCACTGAGACTTTGAGCTCCCCATCCCCGATCTCGCTCCAGCACAATTCCGTTCTTGCACTTTGAAATTATTTTGGATTTTTCTCTTTTTTCCTACCCCGAGCTGGATCGTTCTCCCTCCCTCGGTGCCCCCAGAGGTGCCACCCAAACTCCTCTGGCATGGGGACACCCCCTGGCAAGGGGACATCCCCCAGGCACAGGGACCTCAAGTCTCACCTTGACCTTCAGTGATTCTGAGAGCAAATTTAGGCACATATTTGGGCTAAAATGTGGAATTTGGGGGCCAGCCTCCAGCCCTGAAAGGCCTGCACCTGCTGTCCCACAGATCCTAGGGAGCTGGGAACAGCCAAATTCCCAGTTTGGGCCAGCGGGAGGATGGGCAGGGGGGGGTCAGTCAGGGTTTGTCCAGGAGCTGTGTTTTATTTTAATTTTCACCTTCTATTGCTCTGAGATCCCAAATTCCTGCATTGCTCCAAGACCCCAAATCCCTGTGGTGCTGCTCGCAGCCTCCAGCCCCATTTGTGATGCCAAGGCCCTGAGGTGGTGCCCAAATGGTCCAATTCCTCCAAAATTCCAGCCCTGGGAATCCAAGCTGTGCCAGGACTGGGGAGGGAGGGCTGGGGAACTGGGAAGGCAGGTTGGGATCGATCCAGTGGGCAGGGAACTGATCCCCCAGGACACACAAAATCCACATTGAGATGGTCCCCAATTTGGGGTCAGTACCCAAATCCCTGGACAGCCCCAGGACACACACAAGGAGTCAGTGAGAGGCACTTCGGGGTGAATCTGGAGGCTGGAAAGTGCTGGAATGATCTCCTGGGGGGAGGTTTGGGAGCCGGGCTTTGAGAGACGTTGGAAATCCAGGAAATGGGGTTTTTTTTAGGCAGGATTTTTAAAACCAGGAAGAGCTGCGCTGAGCAGCGTCCCTGTCCCATACTGCTCGGTGCCACCAAGGGCTGATGGTGGTGGCAGCGGTTGGAGCTGGGTCCCTCCGACTCTCCAGGAATTCGGGAAGCAGGGTGGGAATGAGCCCGGAAGGGGATAAGAGACAATAAAGCACTTACACAACTCCGACACCTCCCAAAGGCTCCCAAATGTCCCAGCTCCAAAAGGAATTGTCACCTCAAGCTGTCCTAGAGCCAAAGGTCCCCAAGGCAGATTGAGGAGGGGAACAAGGGGGCACTGCTGGGAGGTCTCCAGGTGGATCCCTGTGGAAAAAAAAATTAGGGAGAGCAGGGGAAAGGAAAAGCTAAAGATTTTCTGTTTCAGTTGCACTGGGGTATGTTCTTTACCCGTTTGGATGCTGATGTCTCATTTAGGATCATTGCATGTGTCCTTTTTGGCAATTTAAGGTAATGTAGCTAAGATATATTTTTTTTCACGCTGCTTGACTGTCCTTTATTATAATAAATAATATTGATATTAACAGCAACGAAGGTTTTTTTATAATAAATAAATAAAMACGAGGGGCCCAAATTTAAGTGGGAATGAGGGCTGTGGGAGGAATTCCCTGCTGGGTTCTGGAATGTGTGGCATCCGAAGCTAGGGATGTTCCTGGATGCAGGAGTGCGCTCCTGGAGGTGCTCGCCTTGGAAATGAGCGGGAAAAGGAGGTTTTTCCCCCAAAACCACCAGTGATGGCCCCCATTAGGATCCCAAATCCTCTCGCTGTCCGTTCGGGCATCGTGACTGGGACCCAACCGGCAACGGGACCGGACCTCCCAACCAAGCATCTGGAGACCTCCCCCGCAAGTGCGAAGCGACGCCACCGAGGGACCGTCCGGGATGGGCACAGGGAAGGGCCAACGGGATCGGGGACGGCACCGGGTCGACCGGCCGCGCCTTGACAGACCGGCAGCAGAAACCGCCCGGCCCGGCCCGGGGCTCTCGTGTGTCGGAGGAACCTCCGCTCTCATCCCGGCCCGGCTCAGCCGTGCGCGGAAGGAACCTCCCCGCAATCCCACCACCGCCCGGGCTCTCAGGTCGTAGCGGAGGAATACCTCACCCGCGACTCACCCGCCTCCGGGGACTGTCGGTGTCCTGGAGGAAACCTCCCGCTCTCACCCGACTTTGGCCGCGGCGCGGGAGGCGGAGCTGCTCGGGAAGTCAGGTCACCGGGTCCATGCTGGCGTATGAGAGCGCGCGCTCGGGGGCCTGATGAGGCGGCGAGGGCGGCCCCGGCGCGGGACCCCTCGGGGGTCTCGGGTCCCGCTCACATCTGCTTGCGCCTCCCGCAGCCGGTGACGCGCCACAGCAGCGTTCCCGGTGGAGCTGAAGGGAGGGAGAAGGCTACAGCTGGTGCGCCTGCGGGCACAGCCAGCGCCAGGTCGGCCGGGGCACTCGGGCGCGGGGCCTGACGGGTCCAGGCGCTCCGGCGGCTGGGGGCTGGCCGCGGTGGGCTCCACCCGGAAGGGTATGGGTCTGGGGGTTCTGGGTTCCGAAATGCTACCGGGGCTGGAGCTCCGCGCGTACGCCAGGGGGCTTCGTGACCCTCGCGCGGGACATCCGGAGAGTCCGGGGGCTCCGGGACTCGCCCACCCTCCAAGCTGGGATGTGCGTGGATTCCGCTATGGCCAAGGCAGAACTAGCCCCACGCAGCACACGCTCCCCCGCTCCCCGATTCCTGAGACTGGTCTTTTGGGTTTTGCCCTCCCCGGCCAGTTCCCGCGCCATTGCTGCCCAGGATGGGATGAGGGTCGCGTAGCGCATCCGGTCGATCGCAGCCGGCACCCCCGAAACCAAGCCTGCTGACCCATCATACCCGATCATGTATCGCAGCCCTTTTGGGGGGCCCCCGCGACGTTAATAAACAATACATTGACCCCATCCCCGTTTGTTCGCAGCCTTTTTGCGACGGCGCCCACAAGAAGGAGGCCCCGGGGCTGTCCCCGCTGCGCTTCACCCCTGCGCGGACCGGCCCCGCCTGGCTCTGCGGCTGCAAACGCACCCGGACCCCCCCGTACTGCGACGGCACCCACAAAGGGGAGGCGGTGCAGGGCGCCCCGCTGCCCCCACGGGCCTGACCCGGAGCCTTGGCAGCTCGGGACCACTGGGACGCTCATCCCGACCTCGGGATGGCCGGACTGGAGAGAGGCTCGGCTCCCACCCCAATGAAATCCTAATTACTGGGGGCTGCGAGCTGTCCCCAGTGCAGCAAACCGGACACACACCCCCACCCTCAGGGGTGGGGATTTGCCCTCTGCATCCAAATAATCCTCTGGACTATGGGATGTTTGGGAGTGGTTTTGCACTGCTGGGATTGTGAGTGCCTACGGGGATGCGGGCACCTGGGGAGTTTGGCATGGTGGACCCTGTGGGATTTAAAACCGAGGAATCCGTGGGATTTGGGATGGAGTGACCCATGGGATGCAGGATGGAGGGACCTGTGGGATTTGGGACGAAGGAGCCTGCAGAGTGTAGGATTTGGGTTGGAGGGATCTGTGGGATTTGGGATTGAGGGATCTGTGGGGTTTGGGCAGGAGGCTCTCCTGGGCCGAAGCAGGACCAGAGTCACACAAAGGCATGACCGGGGACAAGAGCTGGGATTTGGGTTCGTTTCTGGGACATTAAACAGGATGCAAACACGCAGAACCCTGGGGTTGGGACGAGAGAGGGAAACCCCGAACCTGTGCACACCCCCGAGCCCAAACACAAACCCCGCCCCACGCCTGGGCTGGGCCGGTGCCCCCCACCCAGTCCGGGTTATGTGCAAGGGATAAAGGGGGGGAGGAATCGAGACAAACGGAGCCCCCGGCCCGCCTGGAGCCCCTGGGGGCAGACAGGGGACAGGAGTGACCCTGTGGAGACCTCCCGGGGCCACCCGCAGCGGGACGGGACAGGAGTATCATTCCTGTGCCCTCCCTGCGCCATCCCCGCGCCACTTCCCTTCGGCAGGCACTCGCTCATTCTGTGTCCTTCCTCCATCCCCTCCCCAGCGAGGGCAGGAGAGGAAAACCCCGGGATCATCCTTCCCTAGGCCTCCTGTGCTTTTTTAAAAAAAAAATCCATGCAGGAATTTGGTCCCTTTCCCCGGGAGACACCCCAGCTCCTTCCCACGCTTGGCCCTCCCCAGTGCCTCCTGGCTAAAGGCACTGAAGTCAGGTTTTTTCCCATTTTCTTTTATTAAAAATGCAATGTGAGGGCAGGAGGAGAGGGTGGGAAGGACAGCAAGGAGGGACGCCAAAAAGAAACGCTCAGAAACATGAGAAGCAGGGAGCAGCTTCATGGATTTGAAGCCCCTGGGTCCAGCACAGTGCTGCCCCCGAGCTTTTGGATGCCCCCAAATTTCCCTGGAGATGTTAGAACCTCAGAAAAGAGCAAATTTCCAGGGAGATTTGTGCTCCCACCACGGTGCCACCACCAAGCTGAAGCATAAATCATTTGGAAAGTGTGAAAATTTGGGGGAAGAAACCCCCCCCCCCCACAGAATGTGGAATGAGAGAACCTTGAAGGTCCCCTCTGACCCGAACAATTCCGTGAATGGGAGAAGCGGGTGGGAGCTCCCCCGCCCCCCCGGAGCCCCCGGAGCGGTACCCGGAGCTGCCGTGGAACTCGATGGACAGGCTGACGATCTCGTCCTCCGCCAGCGTCCCCTTGTCCTGCTCTGCCACCTCCCCGCGGTCCTCGCTGGAGCCGTTGGGAACTGCAGGAATGAGGCAGGGACAGCTGAGCCAGGGTGGGCAGCGATGGGAGGGGACAGCTGTGACACCCTGACCCTGTGACACCTGTGACACCGTGACCGTGAATGTGACCTGTGACACTGACCGTGACATGTGACCTGTGACACCGTGACCCGTGATCCGTGACCCTGAGACACGTGACCCCTGATCCGTGACACTGTGACCCTGAGACACCGTGACCCCGTGATCCCGTGACCCTGTGACCCTGTGACCCCTGATCCGTGACACCTGACACCGTGACCCCATCCGGATGCACCGTGACCCGACCGTGACCTGAGACACGTGACCCGTGACCGTGACCCTGGACACTGTGACCCTGATCCGTGACCCTTGACACTGTGACCACGTGACCCCTGATCCGTGACCTGAGACCACCGTGACCCCGTGCCGTGACTGTGACCTGACACCGTGACCTGTCCGTGAACCTGGACAGTCCCGTGAGCATCTCGTGACGAGCCATGTGACACCTGACCCGTGATCCGTGACACTGTGACACAGTGACCCCATGGCCCTGTGACCCCGTGACCCTGAGACCCTGTGACACGTGACCCCATGATCCGTGACACTGTGACCCCATGACCGTGACACTGTGACCTGTGACACCGTGACCCCGTGATCCGTGACACTGTGACACCGTGACACCGTGATCCGTGACACTGTGACACCGTGACCCCATGGCCCTGTGACCCCGTGACCCTGAGACCCTGTGACCACCGTGACCCCATGATCCTGTGACACCTGTGACACCGTGACACCGTGATCCGTGACACTGTGACACTGTGACACTGCCATGGG
>CM019215.1:598415-614843 GCA_009741485.1 Malurus cyaneus samueli
AAAAAAAGAAAAAAGAAGAAAAAGGAAAAAAAATTTTTTCTTGAGTTGGGGCCCCAGCACAACAACGTTGCCACGCGGAAGAAAGGACATGGTGGAGATGTCCAGAAGAATTCCCAGAGCAGAGATTTCCCAGCTTTTCCTGCTGGGCTCTTCCCTCTGCGAAGCCCAGCTGGAGGAATCAGTGGATGAGGATGGATGGTGGGGATGAGGTGGAAAACCACCCAGAAGGACATTGTCACCTGTGCCAGGTGCCGGAGGCTCGGAAAGCACATTCCTGCTCCGCGCCGTCTCTTCCGTCCCAGAATTCCCAAAGGGCGCCGTCTCAGTTTGGAAAAGGGGCCAGGATTATCCAGAGTCAGAAGGTGCTTTGGGACCTGGGAGTGGGGTCCTCGACCTGAGTTTGGAGATAAAGATGTTTTGGGGGAAGAGAATCCCAAATCTGGTCCTGTTTTTTTCCCACCCACCACAAATCATTCCTGGTCCGGCAAAACCATGTTCTTCCATTGGTCCTGGGAAAAGGATCTCCAAGGAATGGCACAGTGACCAGAATCCTGAGCCTGGGATGTCGGAACTTTCATCGTTCTCCCATCTTTTGATCTTAGTTCCATCTTCAGCCTGGAGCCTCGCTGGGAATCGGCTTCCTCTGAAGTGGGATGGATGGATGGTGATATGGATGGACAGAAGGACGTCTGGCAGCTCCTGGAAGGGGAACACCAACTTCCACTGCCCCTCCTTCTCTCACCCCTGGGTAAATCCAGAGTTTGTGGGGTGGGCAGGAATGCTCCAGCTGATGGGAACTCCAAGAGCCCAAATCCCAAATTTTGGGACCTTAATGCCGCGTTCAGCACAGCCCCACTGCCCCTCACTGCTTTGCACTATTCCCATTTCTCTGCAGTGGGGCTGTGCTGATCCTGTTGGAATCCATTGCTAAATGTCCCCCGTTTTTTTATTTTTTATTTTATTTTACTTTATTTTATTTTATTTTATTTTATTTTATTTTATTTATTTTATTTTTTTTATTTTATTTATTTATTTGCTTTTTCAAAGCTTCTCACTACGGGGCTGTCTGAGGCTAAAAAAAAAGAGAAAAAAAAAAACCAAACCTTTCTGCTCCTAGCCTGGAGCTCTGTGACCTGGACAGAGCCGCTGGCTGCTCAGAAATATAAATTCCAATTTTCTGTGTAATGGGATTTATCTATGGAAAGGTTAGGAAGCTGTTGGGAAGGCAGAGGCAGTAGCTAAAAAGTGGAAAAACGGGGAAAAAAGAGGAGCCTCCCTTCCTGGCAGCCTCTGCAGCACAGACCTGGAGGCTCCTGCTGGCACTTCCCTGTCCCCTGTCACCCCCCCAGTGAGAGCAGAGCAGTGTCACCTCCTCCCCGGTGCCACCTCCAAGGTGGCACTGAGACTTTGAGCTCCCCATCCCCGATCTCGCTCCAGCACAATTCCGTTCTTGCACTTTGAAATTATTTTGGATTTCTCTTTTTTCCTACCCCGAGCTGGATCGTTCTCCCTCCCTCGGTGCCCCCAGAGGTGCCACCCAAACTCCTCTGGCATGGGGACACCCCCTGGCAAGGGGACATCCCCCAGGCACAGGGACCTCAAGTCTCACCTTGACCTTCAGTGATTCTGAGAGCAAATTTAGGCACATATTTGGGCTAAAATGTGGAATTTGGGGGCCAGCCTCCAGCCCTGAAAGGCCTGCACCTGCTGTCCCACAGATCCTAGGGAGCTGGGAACAGCCAAATTCCCAGTTTGGGCCAGCGGGAGGATGGGCAGGGGGGGGTCAGTCAGGGTTTGTCCAGGAGCTGTGTTTTATTTTAATTTTCACCTTCTATTGCTCTGAGATCCCAAATTCCTGCATTGCTCCAAGACCCCAAATCCCTGTGGTGCTGCTCGCAGCCTCCAGCCCCATTTGTGATGCCAAGGCCCTGAGGTGGTGCCCAAATGGTCCAATTCCTCCAAAATTCCAGCCCTGGGAATCCAAGCTGTGCCAGGACTGGGGAGGGAGGGCTGGGGAACTGGGAAGGCAGGTTGGGATCGATCCAGTGGGCAGGGAACTGATCCCCCAGGACACACAAAATCCACATTGAGATGGTCCCCAATTTGGGGTCAGTACCCAAATCCCTGGACAGCCCCAGGACACACACAAGGAGTCAGTGAGAGGCACTTCGGGGTGAATCTGGAGGCTGGAAAGTGCTGGAATGATCTCCTGGGGGGAGGTTTGGGAGCCGGGCTTTGAGAGACGTTGGAAATCCAGGAAATGGGGTTTTTTTTAGGCAGGATTTTTAAAACCAGGAAGAGCTGCGCTGAGCAGCGTCCCTGTCCCATACTGCTCGGTGCCACCAAGGGCTGATGGTGGTGGCAGCGGTTGGAGCTGGGTCCCTCCGACTCTCCAGGAATTCGGGAAGCAGGGTGGGAATGAGCCCGGAAGGGGATAAGAGACAATAAAGCACTTACACAACTCCGACACCTCCCAAAGGCTCCCAAATGTCCCAGCTCCAAAAGGAATTGTCACCTCAAGCTGTCCTAGAGCCAAAGGTCCCCAAGGCAGATTGAGGAGGGGAACAAGGGGGCACTGCTGGGAGGTCTCCAGGTGGATCCCTGTGGAAAAAAAAATTAGGGAGAGCAGGGGAAAGGAAAAGCTAAAGATTTTCTGTTTCAGTTGCACTGGGGTATGTTCTTTACCCGTTTGGATGCTGATGTCTCATTTAGGATCATTGCATGTGTCCTTTTATTTTTTTTTTTTTAATTTGGTGGGGTTTTTTGTTTTTATTAAATGAAAGAGAAAAAAAAATGTGTATATTTTTGGCAATTTAAGGTAATGTAGCTAAGATATATTTTTTTTCACGCTGCTTGACTGTCCTTTATTATAATAAATAATATTGATATTAACAGCAACGAAGGTTTTTTTATAATAAATAAATAAAGACGAGGGGCCCAAATTTAAGTGGGAATGAGGGCTGTGGGAGGAATTCCCTGCTGGGTTCTGGAATGTGTGGCATCCGAAGCTAGGGATGTTCCTGGATGCAGGAGTGCGCTCCTGGAGGTGCTCGCCTTGGAAATGAGCGGGAAAAGGAGGTTTTTCCCCCAAAACCACCAGTGATGGCCCCCATTAGGATCCCAAATCCTCTCGCTGTCCGTGTGAGTACCCGGCGAGCTCCTGAATCCTCCTCTCTTCCATCGGGCATCGTGACTGGGACCGGGAACGGGACCCGGGACCAGCACTGGGACCCCGCAGTGGGAGCGAGCACCGGGACCGGGATTGGGGCACAGGGAAGGGCAACGGGATCGGGGACCGGCACCGGGCACCGGCCGCGCCTGACAGAACCGGCAGCAGAACCGGCCAGCGGCCCGGCCCGGGGCTCTCGGTGTGCGGAGGAACCTCCCCGCTCTCACCCGCCCGGGGCTCTCGGTGTGCGGAGGAACCTCCCCGCTCTCACCCGCCCGGGGCTCTCGGTGTGCGGAGGAACCTCCCCGCTCTCACCGGCCCGGGGCTCTCGGTGTGCGGAGGAACCTCCCCGCTCTCACCGGCCCGGGCTCTCGGTGTGGGAGACTCCCGTCTCACCGGCCGGGGCTCTCGGTGTGCGGAGGAACCTCCCCGCTCTCACCGCCCGGGGCTCTCGGTGTGCGGAGGAACCTCCCCGTCTCACCGGGCGGGGCTCTCGGTGTCGGAGGAACCTCCCCGCTCTCACCGCCCGGGGCTCTCGGTGTCGGAGGAACCTCCCCGGTCTCACCGGGCGCCCGGGGCTCTCGGTGTCCGGAGGAACCTCCCCGCTCTCACCGCCGGCTCTCGGGCACCTCGTCAGCTCTCGGTCAGCGGCCGCGGGCGAGGAACTCCCCGCTCTCACCCGCCCGGGGCTCTCGGTGTGCGGAGGAACCTCCCCGCTCTCACCGAGCTCTTCCGGCGGCGCGGGAGGCGGAGCTGCTCGGGGAAGGTCACGGTCACCGGGTCCATGCTGCGGATGAGAGCGGCCGCGCTCGGGGGGCTGATGAGGGCGGCGAGGGGCGGCCGCCGGTGCCGGGACCCCTCGGGGGGGTTGCGGGTCCCGTCACTCTGCTCTGCGCCTCCCCCGCAGCCGGTGATCGCCGCCAAGGAGCCGTTCCCGGTGGAGCTGAAGGAGGGGAAGAGCTACAGCTGGTGCGCCTGCGGGCACAGCCAGCGCCAGGTCGGGCCGGGGCACTCCGGGGGACCGGGGGGCTCTGACGGGTCCAGGCGCTCCGGGCTGGGGGCTGCGCGGTGGCTCCCACGGAAGGGGGTGGGTCTGGGGGGTCTGGGGGTCTCCGAATGCTCCGGGGCTGGGAGCTCCCGGGGTAGCCAGGGGGGCTTCGTGACCCGGCGGGATCCGGAGAGTCCGGGGGGCTCCGGGGGACTCGCCACCCTCCAAGCTGGGATGTGCGTGGATTCCGGTATGGCCAAGGCAGAACAGCCCCACGGCAGCACACGCTCCCCCGCTCCCCATTCCTGGACTGGTGCTTTTGGGGTTTTGCCCTCCCGGCCAGTTCCCGCGGCATGTGCTGCCCAGGGATGGGATGGAGGGGTCGCGGAGCGCCCGGCGTCGCAGCCGGCCACCCCAAACCCCTGCTTGACCCCATCCCCGTTTGTTCGCAGCCTTTTTGCGACGGCGCCCACAAGAAGGAGGCCCCGGGGCTGTCCCCGCTGCGCTTCACCCCTGCGCGGACCGGCCCCGCCTGGCTCTGCGGCTGCAAACGCACCCGGACCCCCCCGTACTGCGACGGCACCCACAAAGGGGAGGCGGTGCAGGGCGCCCCGCTGCCCCCACGGGCCTGACCCGGAGCCTTGGCAGCTCGGGACCACTGGGACGCTCATCCCGACCTCGGGATGGCCGGACTGGAGAGAGGCTCGGCTCCCACCCCAATGAAATCCTAATTACTGGGGGCTGCGAGCTGTCCCCAGTGCAGCAAACCGGACACACACCCCCACCCTCAGGGGTGGGGATTTGCCCTCTGCATCCAAATAATCCTCTGGACTATGGGATGTTTGGGAGTGGTTTTGCACTGCTGGGATCGTGAGTGCCTACGGGGATGCGGGCACCTGGGGAGTTTGGCATGGTGGACCCTGTGGGATTTAAAACCGAGGAATCCGTGGGATTTGGGATGGAGTGACCCATGGGATGCAGGATGGAGGGACCTGTGGGATTTGGGACGAAGGAGCCTGCAGAGTGTAGGATTTGGGTTGGAGGGATCTGTGGGTTTGGGATTGAGGGATCTGTGGGGTTTGGGCAGGAGGCTCTCCTGGGCCGAAGCAGGACCAGAGTCACACAAAGGCATGACCGGGGACAAGAGCTGGGATTTGGGTTCGTTTCTGGGACATTAAACAGGATGCAAACACGCAGAACCCTGGGGTTGGGACGAGAGAGGGAAACCCCGAACCTGTGCACACCCCCGAGCCCAAACACAAACCCCGCCCCACGCCTGGGCTGGGCCGGTGCCCCCCACCCAGTCCGGGTTATGTGCAAGGGATAAAGGGGGGGAGGAATCGAGACAAACGGAGCCCCCGGCCCGCCTGGAGCCCCTGGGGGCAGACAGGGGACAGGAGTGACCCTGTGGAGACCTCCCGGGGCCACCCGCAGCGGGACGGGACAGGAGTATCATTCCTGTGCCCTCCCTGCGCCATCCCCGCGCCACTTCCCTTCGGCAGGCACTCGCTCATTCTGTGTCCTTCCTCCATCCCCTCCCCAGCGAGGGCAGGAGAGGAAAACCCCGGGATCATCCTTCCCTAGGCCCTGTGCTTTTTTAAAAAAAAAATCCATGCAGGAATTTGGTCCCTTTCCCCGGGAGACACCCCAGCTCCTTCCCACGCTTGGCCCTCCCCAGTGCCTCCTGGCTAAAGGCACTGAAGTCAGGTTTTTTCCCATTTTCTTTTATTAAAAATGCAATGTGAGGGCAGGAGGAGAGGGTGGGAAGGACAGCAAGGAGGGACGCCAAAAAGAAACGCTCAGAAACATGAGAAGCAGGGAGCAGCTTCATGGATTTGAAGCCCCTGGGTCCAGCACAGTGCTGCCCCCGAGCTTTTGGATGCCCCCAAATTTCCCTGGAGATGTTAGAACCTCAGAAAAGAGCAAATTTCCAGGGAGATTTGTGCTCCCACCACGGTGCCACCACCAAGCTGAAGCATAAATCATTTGGAAAGTGTGAAAATTTGGGGGAAGAAACCCCCCCCCCCAAAAAGGAACTTACTGTGCAGGAGGGCAGAGTTGGCACGAGATTTTGGGTGATAGAGCCCGAAACAGTGGCCAGAACCCACAGGGAAAGCAGAGAAAGACCCCAAAATGTGATAGAAAACCTGGAGCTGATATGGAGCTGGCACAGTCACCTCTGACCTGGCGTGTGAAACCCGTAAATAAACAAAATCCAAAAAATTAAAAAAAATAAAAATAAAAAATCTGAACCACAGCAGGGCGAGGCTG
This sequence comes from Malurus cyaneus samueli, assembly GCA_009741485.1. NCBI lineage: Eukaryota > Metazoa > Chordata > Aves > Passeriformes > Maluridae > Malurus > Malurus cyaneus. The sequence goes on from CM019215.1 coordinate 604,844, forward strand.
AGGGGGAGGTTTGGCTTCTGTGCTTGGCCCTTACCTGTGCTTGGCCCTCACCTGTGCGGCCACGGCCCCGTCTGGCTCCGGGCGGAGAGGGAGGAGCAGGAAAAGCCTCGGGGAAGCCGGGAATGTGGCACCACCTGCGGAGGCTCCCAGCCCCGGGGTGGGGGAGTGGGGGCTGGGGGTGGGGGCATGCAGCTTCCACAAGTCAAACCCAAACCTCAAACCAACCCAAAAAACCCCAAAAAACAAACCGGAAACCAAAATAAAAACCAACCAACCAACAACAACCAAAAAAAAGGAAAATACCTTAAAAATAAAAAACAAAAACAAAAAGAAACTTCACAAAAACCCACAAAAAAACTACCCCAAAAAACCACCCCAAATCCCCAACCATTTAAAAATATCCACCGCCACTTCTGTGTCTTCTTTGCATTTTAAATTAGAAAATAAGTCCGTAGAACTCTTCTCTCTCTCACCCTATGTACACGTAGATATCTCTAGAGGTCCGTAAAGAACATCTCGGCGGAAATCCCGGTGCGGGCAGCGATTTTAACTCAGCGCGGAGCCCGCGCTGCCGTTCAGAGTCGTTTTGCGGCCCCGGGCCCCGGGTGGCAGCGGGGGACAGTTCGAGGAGGCGCCGTTGAGCGCGGGGCCGTGCCCGGGGGTGGCGGGGCTGCCCAGGGCCGGGCCGGTGGCGGCCGCCCCCGCGGGGCTCTGCGCTTTGTCGCTGCCCGACTCGCACTCGGAGGCGCCGCTCGTGTTGGTGCCCTCGGATGGCACCACCGGGCACAGCTTGAGGCGTTTGCAGGCGGGCTGGACACGGTACTTTGAGCGCCAGGGGACCGTTCTGGGACACAGGGCACGGCTGGCATCCCCTGGGGACACCGGGCACAGCTGGCACCCCGTGGGGTCACCGCGGGAGACAGGGCACGGCTGGCTGTACATTTTCATGTTTGTCACGCCTGCAGCCTTCCCAAAAGGAAGATTTCCCCAAAATTCCCAAAAGACAGATTTTCTCAGTTTTCCCCAGGACAGATTTTTCCCAGTTTTCCCCAGGACAGATTTGGACAGATTTTCCCAGTTTTCCCCAGGACAGATTTGGACAGATTTCCCAGTTTTCCCTCACCCTCCTCCAGGGGTAGATGTAGGCGATGTCCATCAGGGTGTAATATTCCTTCAGGGGCTCATCCTCGTACAGCACCTCCACCTGGGACAGGGACAGGGGAGAGCGTCAGGTCCCCAAGGAAGGGACAGAGACACTGCCAGCATTCCCAGGACCAGTGGGGCATCAGGAGCTGGCGACTCCCAGTGACATGAAGTGGCCAGAAAGGATTCCCTCCAGGGAAAGGATGGATCCTGCACCGGGAAAGGATGGATACTTCCACGGGAAAAGGCAAGATCCAGCCCCAGGGGAAGGACAGCAGAGCAGGGACATTTGGGACAAGCAGAGCATGGCCACGGATGCCACATGAGATGACCCAAACGGTGCTGATGAGCACAGCCAGATCCGGGCAGCAACTGCAGCCGGCACCCCTGAGGGTTCCCCGAGCGTTCCCGAGCATTCCCAGCTATTCCCGAACATTCCCAAACACTCCCGCCATCCCTGCCATCCCCGCTGTTCCCTCACCTTGTACTTGCTGGGCACATCCATCTTGTTGCGCAGGAACTTGGCCAGGTGCATCACGGTCATGGCCGCGGGGCAGCGCAGGAACCGCAGCCCGGGACTCTGGGGGAAGCACACGGAAACTGGGCTGGGCTTCGGGATCCCCCTGTCCCCCCCAGAGCCCCGGGACCCCCGACTCCAGCTCTGCCCTCCCCGTGCGGGGTGTGGGGGCCACGAGGCATCTTCCCACTCCTCAAGCGGGTTTGGGGGTCCCCTTGTCCCCTTGGACCCCCGCGACACAGCTCCCCTCCCCGAGTGGATTTGGGGTATCTCCTTGCCCCCTCCACACCCCCCCGGGGCAGCTGAGCACAGAGGGCTCTGGGTGCCACCCCCACACCCACCTTGTCCCTGTCCAGGTCCCCGTTCTCCACGGCGCCTTTCTTGTCCTCTCTGGGGGCAGGAGGGAGCAGGAATGGATAGGGGAGGAGGAGGAGAGGGAAAAAAACCCCGGAAGGGCTGTCCCTGGAGAGCCTGCATGGGGACACATCCAGGGACCCTCAGCTGAGCGGTGGCATTACCCCCTGGCAGGTCCATGGGCATTTCCAGGGCACTGCAGCCACGGGATCCCTCTGGAATGCCACTCCAGGTGCCAGGGACATTCCTGGAGGCCACCGGCAGCAGCAGGGACCAGCTCAGCTTGCGGGGAACAGGGAAGGAGCTTCCCTGCCTGCCTGGGGAGCTGAGGCGTGGGGAGGCATTGCCGGGGTGGCACTGCCGGAATTCGGGATGTGGACCAGGGTTTCAGGTGCTCCTCTGTCCCCTCCAGCATCCAGGGATCCTCTCTCAGCCATCACCATCCCACACAGAATGTGGAATGAGAGAACCTTGAAGGTCCCCTCTGACCCGAACAATTCCGTGAATGGGAGAAGCGGGTGGGAGCTCCCCCGCCCCCCCGGAGCCCCCGGAGCGGTACCCGGAGCTGCCGTGGAACTCGATGGACAGGCTGACGATCTCGTCCTCCGCCAGCGTCCCCTTGTCCTGCTCTGCCACCTCCCCGCGGTCCTCGCTGGAGCCGTTGGGAACTGCAGGAATGAGGCAGGGACAGCTGAGCCAGGGTGGGCAGCGATGGGAGGGGACAGCTGTGACACCCTTACCCTGTGACACCGTGACCCCGTGATCCGTGACCCTGAGACACTGTGACCCCATGATCCGTGACCCTGTGACACTGTGACACCGTGACCCGTGATCCGTGACCTGAGACACCGTGACCCCGTGATCCGTGACACTGTGACCTGGACACCGTGACCCCGTGATCCGTGACCCATGGCCCTGTGACCCCATGATCCGTGACCCTGAGACACCGTGACCCCGTGATCCGTGACCCTGTGACCCTGTGACCCCTGATCGGACCTGACACCTCCCGTGATCTGTGGACGTGACCCATGTCCGTGAACTGTGACACGGACACCGTGACCCCGTGATCCGTGACCCTGAGACACCGTGACCCCGTGATCCGTGACACTGTGACCCTGAGACACCGTGACCCCGTGATCCGTGACCCTGAGACACCGTGACCCCGTGATCCGTGACCCTGAGACACTGTGACACCGTGACCCCGTGATCCGTGACACTGTGACACAGTGACCCCATGGCCCTGTGACCCCGTGACCCTGAGACCCTGTGACACTGTGACCCCATGATCCGTGACACTGTGACCCCATGATCCGTGACCCTGAGACACCGTGACCCCATGACCCTGTTGACACGTGACACCGTGACACCGTGATCCGTACCTGTGACACGTGACCCATCCCGTGACCCTGTGACCGTGACCCTGTGATGACTGTGGTCTGCCGTGACCCGTGCGTGGTACCTGACCCTCGTGACACGTGACACGACTACCTGTGCCGTGACCTGACCTTGTGACACTGTGACCCCAAGAACCTGTGGTGACCTGTGGTGACCGTGTGGTGACCGTGTGGTGACCGTGTGGTGACACTCACCCTCGGCCACAGGGTATGCAGCATAGAAGTCACGCCTCCTCTTCATCTCATCTGCAGGACAAACAGGGACAGGAAGGTGAGGAGGGACAGCCCCACCACCGGGGGGATCAGGGCAAAGGGAGGATTTCGAAGAGCCCCTGGAATGCCCAGACCCTGCTCCCGCTGCAATTCCAGCAGGAGGAATTCATGAATCCTCGAGTGGCAGCCAGCCCACTGCCCTCATGAAGTTTTTTGGTGGCTCAGCTCTTCCCGCACCCCAAATCCCACACTTTTCCCCCATTCCAAGGACGGGCAGACACTCAGGGAGCAAATCCACAGTTCCCACTTTCCCCAAAACACGGGATGGGCACCGTGTCCCCATGTCCTCCTGTCCCATTGCTGTCCCTGTGACACTGTGACACTGTGACACCGTGACACCGTGATCCGTGACCCTGAGACACCGTGACCCCGTGATCCCGTGACCCTGTGACCTCCTGACCCTGTGACACTGTGACAGACTCTGTGGTGACCCTGTAGTGACACTGTGACCCCAAGAACCTGTGGTGACCATGTGGTGACCGTGTGGTGACCGTGTGGTGACCGTGTGGTGACACTCACCCTCGGCCACAGGGTATGCAGCATAGAAGTCACGCCTCCTCTTCATCTCATCTGCAGGACAAACAGGGACAGGAAGGTGAGGAGGGACAGCCCCACCACCGGGGGGATCAGGGCAAAGGGAGGATTTCGAAGAGCCCCTGGAATGCCCAGACCCTGCTCCCGCTGCAATTCCAGCAGGAGGAATTCATGAATCCTCGAGTGGCAGCCAGCCCACTGCCCTCATGAAGTTTTTTGGTGGCTCAGCTCTTCCCGCACCCCAAATCCCACACTTTTCCCCCATTCCAAGGACGGGCAGACACTCAGGGAGCAAATCCACAGTTCCCACTTTCCCCAAAACACGGGATGGGCACCGTGTCCCCATGTCCTCCTGTCCCATTGCTGTCCCTGTGGGCAGAGGGAAATCCAAGGAAAGGATTTCACAGCGGGGTGGGAGCACATTAAAAATACCCCAAATTCCCAGAGTTGCCTCATCCATTGGCTGTACCTTTGAAAAGCCCCGGGACCAGCTTGTACACAATATCCTGGAGGGTTTTGTCTGACCTGATGGGGTAGGAAAACAGGGAAAGAGGGAGAAATCAGTTGGCTTCGGGAGCAGTTTGTTCCCTGGGTTGCCCTGCACCGTAAGGCCCCTGCTTCCCACGTCTCCAAATTCCCATCCCAAAGCCCCAAATCCTCAATTCCCCATTCCAAAACCCCAAATCCCCATCCCAAATCCCCATCCCACAGCAACGGGTAAACCCTGGAAAAAGAAACAAAACCATCCCAGAAATCCTCGTAATTGTTGGGAATGATGACAGCAGGATTTGGGGCCAGGATCCCTTCCAGCAGTCAAAACAATTCCAAAAAAAACCCACCCCGAGAACTTAAGCAAAAACAAATCCTGGATCAGCAAATGTCTCTGGAAGTTTTGATTCTTGTCCTGTTTTATTTTTGGAGGGGGAAGTTTTATTTTGGGAAGCAGGGCAGGACAGTGCCCACTGCCTGTCGGACAGGAAAGTGAATTCCCTAAAACATGAATATCCCAAGGCAGGATCTCCTGAAGCACCCAAGGAACCAGGGAAGTTCGAGCCCCAACCTCAGCCAGGATTTTTCCAGACAGGGAATCCAGGAAAATTTCAAATTCACTGACCCAAAGCCAGAGCCACAGGCCACAGGCCTGCTGAAAATTCCATTATGGCTGCAATTATTTTCATTTATGAAAGAGACTTTTCTGGAAAAGGTAAACAAATGTCTGTGCCAGGGTTATTTTTAGCTCGGCCATATTTTCCTCGGTGATGTCGCTCTGGCTCCAGAGGTCCCACTGGGATTTTATTTATAATAAAACACCCCAGGAGTTGGTTTTATAATTTATTGGAAATGAAGGGAATGGCAAATTTTGCTGCTGAATTCACAGTCCTGCATGAGCCAGTCCCACTCAGCCCAGTCTGGTGGCACTGGGGGACACTGGGGCACACTGAGGGATGTGGTGGCATTGCTCAGCACCACACCTGGGTGTTGTGGGAAGCAAAGGTGCAAGAATTTTCCACCTGGACCAGGGTCTGGTCACCTGTGCCACATTCCCCATGTTTTCCCCAGTTTTCCCCACATTTTTCCCCATGCTGGGACTGAGCGAAGGTGCCACCACACCCCTCCAGGGCTCAGGGACACCGACACAGCCGTGCCGGTGGCTCCATCTCCGCACAGACCCAGATATTCCGGAGGAACCATGGAGATGAAGTGTAAATATTTCATAGTGAGCCAGGAAACAGATATATAAAAAGGAAAAAAAAAAAGGTGAAAAAAGTGTTACTACAGAAACAGGATTTACATGGGAGAGGCTAAAAAAAAGCCCGGGATGGAAAAGAGACGGGGATGCATCGCAGCCAGACATGGTTTCCATGGCAACCAGCGGCAGAGCCAATCCCACAGCTGGACATAGATGTCCCCAGAGCCACATGTGGGCACCCGGGCACCTGTGGGCACCGGGCAGTGCCCCCCTGGCAGCCCCAAGGGACACGGGACTTCCCCGGAGGGGTTGGGAAGGAAAGAGTCCCAGGATCGGCTGCGCCTGCAGGGGTGGGCAGTGGATGGAGGGATGGAGGGAAGGATGTGCTCCAGATGTGCAGGCATGGACACAGGACATCTGTCCCAGCCCCTTTTCTGCTGCCACAGAGATGTCCCCAAGATGTCCCCCACAGATGACCTCACCTGTTCCCCCTCCATGGTGACGCATCCCACTGTCCCTACTCCCTTCCCACCCGGACAGCTCCTCAAATCCCCTCTGCTGTGGGGACCCAGTGAGACTGGGATGGAGATAGCACAGCAATGGGGACACCACTGGGACCAGGATGGGGACACTGCTGGGCTGGTGCCAGAGCCCAAGGGTGTCCCTGCTCCAGCTGCTTGGGGCTGCTCCACAGGGGGACAGGGCACAGGGGACAGAGCAGGGACAGGGCACGAGGGGCCCCCAGAACACCCTGAGCCACCCAATTCTCCCTGAAACCCCAGGCTCTTAAGCCCCCCAATGCCCCCAAATCCCCAATCCTCATCCTCCTGATTTCATCCAGCCCCCCAGCCCCAGCCCCCCGTGCCCACCTGATGCTGAGCAGGGGCCGGGTTTTGTGCACCTGCGCATCGCACATGGGGCAGTATTTGTTGGTCTCCAGGTAGTGAACGATGCAGGTTTTGCAGACTGTGGGGACAGAGGGGTGCCGTGAGCAGGGGGGGACGACAAGGGGACAGAGCCTTTGGGCCAGACAGGACTCCTGAGACCCCACACTGACTTAGGGAGCCCCACACCAGCTTGGGGATGGGACCTCTGCCCATTCCAGTCCCATCCATCCCCCCACAGGTCCACGGGGCAGCATCACTCGGCGCGGGTGGGTTTGGGCATGGCAGGAGGGTGTCGCTGTGGGGTTTGGGGACACCCCTGGGGACAGCTGGGGACACTCACAGGAGTGCAGACACTCCACGATGGTGGTGGCATCGATGAAGTAGCCACCGCACAGGGCGCACATCAGGTGGGGGTTCAGCTCTGTGATCTTTATCCGGGTGGTCCTGTGCATCTTGGAGCAGCCCCTGGCGGATCCTCCCTGCGGGAACACCCCCGGGAATGTCCCCTTGTGCACGGATGGGATCCGCAGGAGCTGCGTCACATTTCAGGGTCTGGGGCGGGGGTGTCCGGTGCTCCCTGGGATGTGTCATCCACGGGGGCACTCGAAAATCTCCCCGTGCCACCCCCAGCTCCAGGAGCATCCAGGAGCATCCCAGGAGCATCCCAGCCCCCTCTGCCTCATCCCAGTGTATCTCCAGCTGTGTCCCCAACATGCTGGGACACCTCTGAGCAGGGACAAACGCCCTATGTCAGCCAGATCCCCACCTGTGGCTATGCACACACACAGGAAAGACAAAAAAGGAATTTTGGATTGGTTCCATGGAAAAGGCATTTCCATCCAAAATCCCATGTTTTTTTTCTACAGAAAATCCCGAGTCTGGTGTTGAGCGCCTCCCACCCGGCCGGGAACAACCAGCGAGGCCATGTGAGCACGGTGGGAGCGGGCTGAGGACCCGAGGAACCGCCGCCTTCCCGCTCCGGCACTTCCACATTTCCAACGGGAGCCTGGAATCGCCGCCGTTTTATTGTTTCCATGGTAACCACGTTACTCGGAGAGCAGCCGGAACATTGTCACAGCCTGCCGAGGCCGGGGATGGGGGACAGGGAGCCTGGCGTGGTGGCAATGAGCACGAGCACCGCGGCAGGGTCGGGACACCGGCGGCGACACTACAAGCACCTGCCGGGACACACGTGTGACACACGGGGACACACGAGGACACACAGGACACACACGGATACACCTGCAACCAGGGATGGGGACGCCACTGGCACTGGGATGGAGGTGCAAGGAGAGGGACGTCACTGGGACCATGATGGAGGTGCCAAACAGATGGGGACACTTCTGGGATGTTGCAGGGATGGCGACACCACTGGGATGGAGATGCTGCAAGAACACCATTGAGACTGGGATGCCACGGGGATGGGACAGCACCGGGACATTGCAGGGATGGGATGTCACTGGGACAGGGATGGAGGTGCCACAGGAATGGGAGAACCACAGGGGCCAGGATGGAGATGCTGCAGGGATGGGGACACCCCTGGCATAGGGACCTGGAGGACACCCCTGTGCTGGAGGAGCAGCGGCCGGGCTGAGCTCCAGGATCTCCTGGCAGAGGGTTTCCAGGACCACCGGGGTGTTTGGGCACCCCCCAGTCCTCCCTTCCCAGACCCAGCTCCGCTCCCTGGGCACCCCCGGTTGGTGCCCCCAAATCCCCCTCCCCAGGTGATGGGAGGGTCCTGCCAGCCCCCTCCCCATGTCTGGGATCCCCTGTACCCGTTTTCTCCCGGACAGGCTGCGTTTTGGGGGGAATTTCGCAGCTTTCGGTGCTCGCAGCCGCCAATGGAGGCCCCGGGTCTCGGCGGGAGGGGGAAGCCCGAGCCACCGGCGCAAACCGGTTCTAATAAACCGGCCGATTTCCTGTGGCGGGGAGGGGCGGAACAAACCCCGCTCCCCCGGGCCCCGCCGCATCCCCGGCCCGCCGTCCCGCGGCAGCTCCCGCACCTCCGGCTGCGACTTTCGGGCTCTTTTGTCTTCGTGGGCGGTGGCCCGGCACGGTCCTCCCCTTCCCTAAAATCCCCCCGACCGAGCACGGGTAGGGAAGAATCTATCAAAGTCACCGGGACTCAGCCCCGAGCTGCCGCCCCTTCCCCGTGGGATCCCCCGGCGGCGTCGGCGGCGGCGAGCGCGGGGCTCGGGAACAGCCCGGGACCGCTCCCCCGGCACGGCCCGGCCTCGCACGGCGTCCACGGGCCCCGGAGCCCCGGGAACGCGAGGGAACAGCCCCGGAGCGCGACCCGAGCGGTCGCCGGGACCCCCCTCGCCGTCCCCGGGGTGCGGGACGCGGCACCGGAGCTGCTGAGGGGCCACGGCGCGTGGGGGAGGGAGCCTCGCTGGACACGCGTGACCCCAAAGCCAGTGTGGACAAGGACAAGCACGCACAGCCCCGGCCCCGACAGCGGGACGTGTCCGCGGGCGTGACAGACGGCCGGCAGGGACACGGAGGGACACGAACACGATGAGACACGGACGGGGGGGGACACGGACACGAGGGGCACGGATACGGAATGGCCGCTGACACACGGGAAGCACGGACACGGGTGGTCACGGACCCGGGGAGGACACGGACTGGACACAGACATGCGTGACCCCCTCGCTGGCCGAGACTGGGGTCCCCGCTGCGGCCGCCGGGCAGCTCCCGCTCGGCGTTGGGGACACCCAGACGCGATGAGACCGGGGGTGGGCAGCGCCGGTGGCCCCGGGGCGTCCCCTTTGTGCTCGGGCCGGCTGTCAGCGCGGCCCGGCCCCTCCGCCCGCCCGGGGGCTCCGCCGCGCCCCCACCGCGGCCCCCGTCCCGCCACTCGGGAGGAGGCGCAGCGGGGCCGCCCGGGCTGTCAGACTCCGCGGTGCCGTGCCGTGCCCGGTGCCGTGCCCCCGCTGCCCGGTGCCCCTGCGCCGTGCCCGTGCCCGCTGCCGTGCCGTGCCCGGTGCCCGTGCCCGTGCCGGTGCTCGTGCCCGGTGCCCGTGCCCGCTGCCGGTGCCCGGTGCCCGGCTGCCCGCTGCCCCGCTGCCCGCTGCCCGGTGCCCGTGCCCGCTGCCCTGCTCGGTGCCGGAGGGGTCCCGGCGCGAGGCGGGGCCGGTGCGGGGCACAAAGCGGGGGCGGCGGCAGCCATCGGCCATCTTTTGCGCGGGGAGCCCGCGGCGGGGCC
>CM019215.1:614868-617368 GCA_009741485.1 Malurus cyaneus samueli
TCGGGGCGGTGGCCGGCACGGTCCTCCCTTCCCTAAAATCCCCCGACCGAGCACGTAGGGAAGAATCTATCAGTCACCGGGACTCAGCCCCGAGCTGCCCCCCCTTCCCCGTGGGATCCCCCGGCGGCGTCGGCGGCGGCGAGCGGGGGCTCGGGAACAGCCCGGGACCGCTCCCCCGGCACGGCCCGGCCTCGCACGGCGTCCACGGGCCCCGGAGCCCCGGGAACGCGAGGGAACAGCCCCGGAGCGCGACCCGAGCGGTGCCCGCCGGGACCCCCCTCGCCGTCCCCGGGGTGCGGGACGCGGCACCGGAGCTGCTGAGGGGCCACGGCGCGTGGGGGAGGGAGCCTCGCTGGACACGCGTGACCCCAAAGCCAGTGTGGACAAGGACAAGCACGCACAGCCCCGGCCCCGACAGCGGGACGTGTCCGCGGGCGTGACAGACGGCCGGCAGGGACACGGGAGGACACGAACACGGGATGGACACGGACGGGGGGGGGGACACGGACATACGAGGGGCACGGATACGGAATGGCCGCTGACACACGGGAAGCACGGACACGGGGTGGTCACGGACCCGGGGAGGACACGGACTGGACACAGACATGCGTGACCCCCTCGCTGGCCGAGACTGGGGGTCCCCGCTGCGGCCGCCCGGGCAGCTCCCGCTCGGCGTTGGGGACACCCAGACGCGATGAGACCGGGGTGGGGCAGCGCCGGTGCCCCGGGGCGTCCCCTTTGTGCTCGGGCCGGCTGTCAGCGCGGCCCGGCCCCTCCGCCCGCCCGGGGGGTCCGCGCCCCCACCGCGGCCCCGTCCCGCACTCGGGAGGAGGCGGCAGCGGGGCCGCCCGGGGCTGTCAGAGCTCCGCTGCCGGTGCCGCGCCCTGTGCCCGGTGCCGGCCGCCCCTGCCCGGTGCCCGCTGCCCGTGCCCGGTGCCGCTGCCCGGTGCCCGCTGCCCGCGTGCCCGCTGCCCGCTGCCCGGTGCCCCGGTGCCCGGTGCCCGGTGCCGTGCCGGTGCCCCGGTGCCCGTGCCCGCTCGCCCCGCTGCCGCTGCCGGTGCCCGTGCCCGCTGCCCTGCTCGGTGCGGAGGGGTCCCGGCGCGAGGCGGGGCCGGTGCGGGGCACAAAGCGGGGGCGGCGGCAGCCATGGCCATCTTTGCGCGGGGAGCCCCGGCGGGGCCCGGCGGCGAGGGGGAAACCGGGGCCGCTCCCTACCTGTTGGCGGCGGCAGCGGCGGCCCCGGGGCCGCCCCTCCGCTCCCGCCGCTCTGGCGGCTCGGCTCGGTTTGGCTCGGCTCGGTTCCGCGCGGCGCTCGGCGCGACCCTTTTTTTCCTCCCTTCCTTTCCTCTCCTTTTTTTTTTTTTTTTTCTTTTTTTTCCTCCTCCTCCTCCTTCTTTTTCTTTAATGTCTTTTCCTGTTTTTTTTTTTTTAAATTTTATTTTTTTTCCCACCTCCAGCCACCGCCAGGCCCCGCCCGCCTCACGTGACCTCATTCCTTTGGGGGGTTGCGGAGGAGGGGAGCGAGAGGGCCGAGATTGGGGGGATCCCCCCTTTCCGCCACGCCCGCCGACCACGGAGCCCCCTGGGATCCCATCCCTCAGCTCAGTATCTGCGAGGCGCGCTTTATGCTCGGGGGGAAATGACGGCGCCCCAAAAACCGCTGGAATGGCCCATGGGCGGTGCCGGTAAAGCTCCGCTCCCCTTAAACGGGTCCCCGTGTCCCCAAAAATCGCTCGGGACCTCCCCCTCGGGGGGGTTTTGGCCCCAAATGGTACCCGGGACAGGCGGGACCTTCTGGGGCCCCCCGTGCTCGGCAGGAGCAAAGCAGGAAGCAAAGGGAAGAGGGAGGAAAATGAAGGGAAGGAAAAAAATAGAAGGAATTTAAAGAGGGAAAATGGAATATTGGGGTGGAGGAGAAGGGGAAAAAACGGCGAAAAAAAGGGGGAATGAGAGAAAGAAAAGAAAAAGGGAAATGAGAGAGAGAAATGGGAAATGGTACATGACGGAGGGAAAGGGAGGGGGAAAAGAAGGAAGAAAAATAGTGGAATATTAGAGAAAAGGAAAAATGGACAAGAAGAGGGGAAAGGAAAACCCAGAAAAAAATAGAGGGAAAATAGAGAAAGAAAGAGAAAACAGGAAAATTAGCGGGAATGGAAGATAAAAAGGAAGGTAAGAAAAAATGGAGGGAAAACAGTAAGGGAAAGATGGAAAATGAGAAGGGGAAGGAAAGAAAGAAAACCAGGGAAATTAGAGGAAAAAAGGGAAAAATGGAAAAGGAAGCAAAAAGGAAAAAAAGAAAGAAAAAAGGGGGGTTAAGGAAGGAGGGAAAGGCAGGAAAAGGGAAGAAGAGTTAAGAAAAAAAAAAGGGCCTAGGAAGAAAATAAAAGAGGGGAAAGGGGTAGGAAAAGGAGCGGTTGGCGCTGAGCGAACCGCGGCGCTTCTGCACGCCCGGAATTACCAGAATTCCCGGGCTCCCTCCCGGCCCCCGCAGCCGCTGCCG
>CM019215.1:622368-672464 GCA_009741485.1 Malurus cyaneus samueli
GGACAGTGCTCTCAGGGATGGGGTGGGGTTGTCAGGATGGGATTGTTGGAATTGTCCTGTTCAGGGGCAGGGATGGGTGGCACTGGCCAATTGCTTTGGGTCCCTCCCAGGCTGTTCCTTGGCTCCAGGGCTGCCCTGAGCGATGCTTTGCTCCCCAGGTTTGGCCCCTACTACACAGAGCCGGTGATTGCAGGGCTGGACCCACGTACTCACGAGCCCTTCATCTGCTCCCTGGACCTCATTGGCTGCCCCATGGTCACAGATGACTTCGTGGTCAGTGGAACCTGCTCCGAGCAGATGTATGGGATGTGTGAGTCCCTCTGGGAGCCAGACATGGTGAGTAGGGGCTGGGATCAGCCTGGGATTCATGGATTCACCTTCCTGCAGTAACTGGAGAGCTGGGGGAGAGGCTTTTTTCCCAGAGGAGCTCGTAACAGCCCAAGGGGAAAACCTTGCAGGATTTTCAGGGGTTTCGACTGAATCCAGGGAGTCCATATGGAGTTTGCACTGCAGCTAAACCCTGCTGTCTCCTCTGTTCCGCAGGAGCCTGAGCACCTCTTTGAGACAATCTCGCAGGCCATGCTCAACGCTGTGGACAGAGATGCCATTTCTGGGATGGGTGTGGTGGTGCACGTCATGTGAGTGCTGCTCCCTTCCCTGCAGAACAGTAGGAGTGCTGAACATCCAGTTCCCTCCAGGGACTTGTTCCCAGGGTATCCCTAAATCCTGCTTCTTCCCACCGGTATCTTCAGCAAGGCTCTGTCCATTCCTGCGCTTTGATTTTGCTGTTGCAGTTCATGTCTAGAGCAATACAGGAATGAATCCTGGAGATTGGCTCATGCTGCACAGGGATTCCCTGGCTGCATTCCCACACAAATGAGGGTGCTCTGCTCTGGATGGATGCAGCATCAACTCCCAGCTCTGTCACCAGGCTGGCTTTGAAAGAGCCCATTTTGTTTCCCTGCAGCATTCCGGGCATCCCAAACCCGGCAGCTCCCCGGGAGGGTGGGTTTTACTGAGCTCTCACTCCAGGTGACCCTTACTGTGCACCTGTGACTTCCCGAGGGAGGGACAAGGTGTAGATCTGGATTAAACCTGGATTTATCCATGAATAATCACCTCTCTTTTCCCCTCCAGAGAGAAGGACAAAATCACTACGAGGACCCTGAAGGCTCGTATGGATTAGCCCAGCGCAGTTTCGCTGGCACTCAGGACATTTTAAAATAAAAACTTTCCACTGAACATTCCTTTCGCTGGGTCTGCACATGAGGATTGAATTCTTGTCCCTAAAGCCATCAGGAGGAGGTTTTAGGTGGGAGCAGAGCTTCCCTTTCCTGCTGAGGGAGTTCCCTGGACATGTGGGGCCGAGCTGCAGCCGGAGTTGGATGGGCTGGCGGCTTTTCCGGCCACAGCTGATTTCGTTCTGACAGCCAGGACTTGTTAAAGTCGGTTCTGACTTCGTTCCAGGCACAGTCAGAGAGGCTTCTCCAGTTGTGGTTCATGGAATCATGGAATGGTTTGGGCTGGAAGGGACCTTAAATGCCATCCAGTTCCAATCCCAACACTTTCCACTGTCCCAGGGTGCTCCAAGCCCCATCCAGTCGGCTTTGGACACTTCCAGGGATGGAGCAGCCACAGCTTCTCTGGAAAACCCATTCCAGCCCCTCCCCACCCTCCCAGGGAGGAATTCCTTCCCAAAATCCCATTGAAACCCTGCCCCTTTTCCAGTTTAATCCATTTCCTGTGTCCTGTCCCCTACACGACGTCCCTGTAACAGGTGGAGCAGCAGCTGAGTGTGACCCCATCAGAGAGCACAGCAGGGAGGGACCCAGATGTACACAAAGTTTTGATTTTATTTTTTTTTCTCTGGTTGGAGACTTGTAACATGCATGCATTTCAAAACAGTAACAGTGTCTCAAACTGCTCCTAGCAAACAGACAAGCACAGAGGACTTAAAATTCCTATTTAAAAAAATAACAAAACAAAACAAAAAAAACTATTTTTTTTTTTGTATTTTTTTTTATTGGTTTTTTTTTTTTTCTTTTTTTTTTTTTTTTTTTTTTAGTATTTAGATAAACTTAATTATTCACATTTTTTTTCAGTTGCACTGATTAGCCCTGCCCACCCTTGTGACCTGTGTGTGTAATCTGTGCCGTTACCATCCAGTTGCTTTGGCAGCCCCAAGAGCAGCATGAATTTTGAAGTGGCAAACACTGAAACCACTAAAAACGATGCCCCGAGCTCTGCCATCCCTGTTATCCATGGGATTCATCCCAAGGAGCCAGGACAAAGGCAGATGGGGACACTGGGTAACTGGGGAAGGGTCTTGGGGTTGGGGCTGTGGTCACCAGGGCTGTGGTGGGGACACCACCCCCCCCACGTTTTGGGGGAGAACCTTTCAGCTGGGGGTGAAATTCCAGGTGCAGCTGGAAGGGAGGCTTGGGAAAGGACTGCATAGTAGTCATGGATTGGGAGCATCCACCACCACAGCCTGGGGGCTTCCTCGAGACTTTCCTGGGCTGGGAATCCTCTCCCTGCTGATGGCCCCATGGGAAGCGGCTTGGGAAAGCAGAAATTTCCTCCCAGAATAAGGAAATGTGACTCAAGTGGTTTGGTTTTCCTTGCTCCTTGTGCTACTCCAAATTCCAGACTGCAATGTTGGAGTGTGACCTTTCCTGCTGCCCCACGGGTTGATTCCATCCCCACATGGATGAATTTTGTCCCCATCGGATGAATTCCATCCTCACATGGATCAAAATTCCATGATTTTGGCTTTCAGGATGAAACCCAGGCCAGACAGAGGCATGGAAGGGCTGCAAGGAAGGCTCCCACCGCTCCCCACTGCCAGCAGTGAGCCCCTGTGGATTTCTCCCAAATTCCAAACCACCTTCCCAGCGCCGGGAAGCTCCTGGGACACCCTGGAACACCCAATCCCCATTCCAGGGTGACCCAGGAGGCTCTGAAGTGGGTCTTTATTGCACTTTTGGAGCAAAGCTGCGTCTCTGCCTCCCTTCTCCCGCTGTCATCTCAGGGCTGTCTCAACGGGGAAGGTGGAAATTCCAACTCAAAGCACATTTGGGAGTTCTCAAATTGTGACAGATCAGAAAGAGAGCGAGCCCTTCAGGAATGTGGATCCTGCAGCTCATCCCTGCCCTCGGGCACTGTGGAGGGGGAGATGCTGCTGACACTGATTCATTTTGAACTCCACTGGACCAAATTTGCTTTTTTGTAGCCAAAAAAATTCCTGCGTTCTGCTGCAACTGAGTGAAATCCACTTCAGTGTGAAGTGTTCTGCGGGGCACATGCTAAGGACAGGAATTATTTACATTCAGCAAAAATCAACTAAATCCACACCAGAAACAGACAACGAGCTACCACGAATGGTTGTAAAACTGGAATTGAAAGGCCTGGGTTTTCCTGTTTTTTGTTTTTTTAAATACTCAAGTAAAAAAGTGCCCTAAAAACTTAAGATTTAAAAAAAAACAAAAAAAAACCCAAAAAAACCCTCAACTAAACAATAAAACAAAAAGAAAACAAACCAAAGTCCCTTTTAAAAACAAATCAAATTTTTGCAGCTTTGCTTCTTATTCTCATTGGAAAAATACTGTCTAGAAACAAAAATCAGCATTTTTAACGTAATTCTACTTCTCCAAATGTAAACAATATACAAAAATGCTTAATGTTAAATGAAGTTACATACCTGGGTAATACATCATTAAGTGAGAAAATTGCATTTAATTACTTGAATACACACAATATGGCAACTGGACAGAAGTGGCACAATGGGGAAGTGCTAAAAGTGAAGAGATTTTTGTGGGTCTCCCCAGATCATCTGAGCCAGAAACAGCCAATTGAATCCCACCAGGAGGTAGGAGTGAAATAGAAAAATAAAATTCACTGCTCTCAAGCCTTTTTTGTCACAAGTTCTGTAAGGATTTCTGGAGGCGTTCCCTGGGTTTTGATTTCATTCCTTGTTCATTATTACAGAATTCAGTGAAGGAGAAATCATTCCCCTTTCTCTGGGTTTGTTTTGAGGTGTCTTGCTGCAGGGTGTCTGCAGCTCACCCACTTCCCTTCTCTCTTCCTCCCTGCTTTTTCTCCCCTTTATTTAGGTTTTTTTTTTTCTTAAATAGATGATTTAAAGATAAAAACAGTTCCCAAGCTACTTTCCCCAAAAGGAGAAGGGCAAACTTACCATGCCAAAGTTGCAGATTCAATGCAGATTTTTTTTAAACTGTCAGGAATAAAAAGTGATGGGTATTTAATTTCCTAACTGGCAGTAAATTTAAGTGCTTATTGTTTAAGAAAAAAACAACCAATATAATGCCCACAAAAACAAAGTTGATGATGCCCTCCAATCCTCCCTTTTTTTTTTTTTTTTTTTAAGTATTTTTTAGCTGTATTTGCATCTGCTTTTCCAGCTCCACACCTTAAGTCATGAGAGCCTCCCAAGGGGCGAGACCCCAACACCACAGGGGCAGCAGAAATTTGTCCCATGCCAAAGGCAGTGACCAAAAATGTTCATATGCCACAAAGATCCCTCATTTTTCATTTCTCCAAGACTCTACAGTGCACTCTCAGGGGCTCCAATTCCAGCCCCTCTTTATATCCCCTCCTGAGGTGAGACCTGCAAGGGGATTCACATCACAAACGGGAAACAGGGGGGTGAAATAAAGAATGAAAAAAAAAAAAAAACCAAGCCCACATTCAGAATCCAGCCCAGAGCCAGAGTTAAGTCCAGGGAAAATTACCAGTCCAGAGAAAATTACCAGGATGTGAAGAGCACCAGTTATCTCTCCAAAGGACCAAAATTCCACAGGGCAAAACTGTTACAGCACAGGACAGACATTCCAAACAAAGCTTATTCCCCAAACAAAGGCATATGTGAAAAAACAGTTTCAAGGCAGATTAAGCAACATGTTTCAACTGCAAGAGGTTTGTTCACAATGCTAAATCCTGCTTAAAAAGAGAGTGGAAATTCAAAAAAAAAAAAGCCCTCCCTCCAAAAAAACCCCCCAAAGGACCGAAAGGTCTGTAACTCTGTGCAGCAGAACGAACGAAACTCAAAGCGAGTCTGCCAAGCTTGGCTGTGAAAGGGTCACAACCATTCTGGAGAGAAAACAACACGTTTGCAGTCACTCCAATCAGCTCCAAATCCTTCAGAGAGGGGCTGGAAAAGAAACTGGCGCCGGAGTTCGAACATTTCCACTCGGTGGCTGTGGCTCCAGAGAGAGGTTTGGAGCAGGGGGCGATGAGAGCAGCCCCAGCTTGGGTCTGAATCCTCTCTGGAGCCGTGGGGCTGCTCCAGTCCCAGCTCCCAGCACTCCCCACTGGCAGTGAGTCCAATTCCTTCGTGTGCAAGTCACATTTTTAAAAATAAAAATAAAAAAAAAACACAACCCAAGCAACCCAGGAACCTCTGTCAGGACACAGATTCAAGTACCTGTTGCAGATGGGGTGGGGAAGGAAGACTGAACAATCTATTAGCTAATTAACACTGGCAGAACTGCGATGGTGACCTAAGAGATGCAGCCATTCTTGACCAAGGCGCCACAGGGAAACATCCCAAAATCTTAGCCTGGAGAGTATAAAATGCTCTATTTTAAAATGTTTCTTTTTACTCTTTAGGTAATCTTTAGAGCTGGCCAATTGAAAAGCACAACAACGGGTCTGAGCACATTATGAGCTGAGGTTGGTCAATGCCTCTCACTTCTCACACTGGTTGTTTCTTTAGGTTCTGGGAGTTACACCTTTTTTCACTTTTTTTCAGAGCTCATCTTTGGTAGATGTTCACTTCCCTCGTCTTTCTCCTAAATCAAGTGCAGTTATAAAAAAAGTTTGTTCTTTTTTTTTTCCATTCCTTAAATTAACCAAAAAAATATAAAGTGTCCCAGTCTGAATTTACCTAAAGTTCAGCAACTACTCCTTATCAGAGTTATATTTTCCATCCTTGAAATGGTGAGTTATTTTCCTTCCAATTCCTACCGAGAGGGAAATAAAAGGGGTTTGTGTCTTTCTGGGAAAAAGACGGTCCAATAAAACAACAACGACAACAACAACAACGAAAGAAAACAACAAAAAAAAGGAGTGGTTTGTGGAATCAGGCACTGCTTCACTGCCACTGACCGTGCTCTGGAGCCACCCCTTGGACACAGTGCCACATGTCACACATGATCCCTCCGGGATTCTCTGCATCGGAGAGGAGAAAATGTCACTAGAAAGAGCAGTGCTGAAAACAATGCACTTGGCTTGTTTGAAAAAGCCCTCAAATCTTACGTCTGGGCACTTCTGTAACATTGAACCCCACTTTTCCCAAGTGGGACAAGCAGGCTGTCTGAGGGCACCCCGAGGATGAGGTCTCCACACGGCGCTACCCTGGCACGCTCACACACACTCCCACACACAGCCCACAGTGTCTGTTGGGGGCCACGGGCCGCAGGAGCCCCTCTGCTCGCGGCTCGCGGCTGCGGGCGGAGCACGACTATGTCAGGATGTTGGAGATGAATTCATTGAAGCGCTTCGAGTACTGCTCAGGGTTCACGGTGGAGATCTCGGCACCAGCCTGCAGGAGAGACGTGCGGTGGTCAGGGTGGGCAGGGAGGGGTCAGAGCACTACAGCCTCGCTGCTGGGGGACATCCACAGTTAGGAAAAATCCAACCGGTTTGGAGAGACACACAAGGAAAATGGTTTTAGCGCCAGGTGTATGTCCAGAGTAAAGGCATTGGGTTTGTTTGTTGTGGCTTACGAATTTAGGAGTGTAAAGAATTCCTAATGGCATGGGGCTGAGTCAGGGGAGGGCTAGGCTGGATAGCATGAGAAGTTTTTTCCCTCAGACAGTGTCTGACCACTGGAAAAGGCTCCCGAGGGAATGGGCATGGACCCAAGGCTGCCAGAGTTCAAGGAATGTGTGGACAATGCTCCCAGGGATGCACACAGTGGGACTGTTTGGATAGTCCTGTGCAGGACCAGGAGCTGAACTCTATGACCCTAACGGGTCCCTTCCACCTCAGCATTCCATGATTCCCTATAAACTCCACATAGTGGTGCTGGGTGGATGGCTGGACTTGATCTTAAAGGACTTTTCCAACCTTAATTCCATAATTCCACGTCCTGCTAAACTTGGCTTTTCCCAAGCCTTTCTGGGAAGCTCAGGCTGGCTGACAGGACACAGCAGTAGCGGTAGGGAAGCGCTGTGTGTCACCCTGTGTCACCCTGCAGCTGGTCCATTGCTGCTCTGTGAGTACCTCCCAAATTGGATGTAAATACAAATTATCCCCAAACAGCTGCAGAGAAAACCTCTCTGGGCCACCCTGAGGAGACACCGAGGGAAGTGCTGAGCACAGGCACCAGAGAATTCCTACTCTGGCAGGGAAATCATTGTCAGGAGACACCCCACACATCCCCAGAGATGCTGCAGAGCAGAAGCTCCAGAGCTCCCCCCATCCCTGGGCCAGGCTCACCCCGTGTTTCACTGTTTTGGCAGCGTGTGCAGCTTTCTTCTTGGTGTCGTAGGGTGTGAGGATGTCTATGATGGCCATGAAATAAACTTCCTTCCTGGGGGCACCTGTGGGGCAAGAGAGTGGCTCAGACTCCCTGGGCACAGCCAGCGAGGCAAGAGAGGGGCTCAGACCCCTGGGCACCTCCAGCTGCATCCCCTGCCCAGGAACACCCCTGGGGCACCCTCTGCTGTAGCCCCTGAATACCCCCAGCTGCACCCCTGCTCCAGAAACACCAGGCAGGGCCAGCTTGGAGCAACTCAAAGCCAAAGCAAAGGCAGATGAAGGCTGCAAAAGGGCAGAGGAGGTGACCGGACCAGCCTACCAGGGGCTCCCTGAATGTGCCACCTCTCTGCAAGCATCCTTTGTCCCTGCTCCAGCCACCACCAGCAACTGCCCAAAGCAGAGGGGCTGGGCAGGGACAGCCCTCCCCCTCCACTGAGCTTGGGACACCTTCCCTGCCCTCCATCCCTCCACCACAGCTTTCCTATACCCCTGCTACCCTCCACAGCTCTCCCCAGCTCCCCCCACTCACTGTCATGGCTCTTCATGGCGTACACATCCACGGAGGGGTCGAATTCGCCAGGCCCGAAGAAGCGGGGGTAGTTGAGGAGGTTGCCAGGGCTGTCAGGGGGGGTCCCGTAGGAGGAGATGGGGTTCCCCATCAGGCCATCGTTCTCACACTCTTCGTCCTCTGCCCGGTCCTCCACTTCCATCTCCTCCTGCTCAGCCCGGTCCACGTCGTGGATGCCCACCAGGAGGCTGTAATCCATGATCTTCAGCTGGGCTAAAAACTGGGAGAGAGGGAGCAGTGAGACGGGTGGGGCCTGTGTGGGATTGGGAACGCTCAGCCCTATCCTGTGGGTGCCTCCCTAAGCAACAGCTGGAGTGAGAGCTAAACCCTCCTGTGACTGTAGAGAATCTGCACAGGCCCACTGCCCTCAGCACAGCCCTGACTGAGCTCCAGGAAGTTTTCCAATCACTACTGCCCCCCTGGAGCCAGCAGCGAGGATCCAGTGACAGGAGACAGAGCATAGCTGTCCCCCAAGGAAACTACCTCCACATCCCGCTTCAGCTTTTCAAGGAAGTTCTTTTTACTCTCTTCTCCAACATGCAGCTTCTGACCCTCATTCAAGAAGTCGTTGTCCTTGAACGTTGGGAGATCCTTGGCCTGCAACAAAAAGCCTGCGGTCAAATTCCCCAGCTCACTCCCAGGGGAGGGCTGGCACAAGAAGCCGGCAGCAACTGGGAGTTCATGGAACAGGCTCTGGTCAGTGTGGGCCCTTTTGGCTGCCCAAAGTCCACTGAGGATGGAAATGACATCAGGAATTGTCAGGGAATCTGTGGGCTTAGCTGGACCTACAGGAAAGCTTGAGGGAGATGTGGAGCAAATCAGCTTTAAAGGCTGATAGCTGGGCCCCAGCCAGGCATGCTCCAAGCAGCTTCCAGAATTGAAAAGAAACTCATTTTCTTGTCTTCTGACTGCAGGGGGAAAGGGGTCAAGGCTTGGGGAAGTAAAAAAAAAAAGCTTCTCTCCCTAAAGAACTGAGGAAAAAGTTAAACCTACTATTTTCTGAGGAATCTGCTTGTATTAGCAATCCCTGAGGATTTCTGGGGATGAGGAAGAACTTAACAACCCCTTGGTACAAGTGCTAATAATTCACAATAATTGGGAATTCAATTATTTAGAATAACAGGAGTGTTGGTGGCTTTGTGACCTCATGAACAGCCAAACTGCACAGGCCAGAAAGCTGTGGACACTCGGGCCTGGTGATGCCAGAGGATTGAGTGCCAATGGGAGCTCCCTGGCTCCTGGCTGAGACCTCCTTTTAGAGCAGGCTGGAGTAGACCTGCAAACCTGAAAATCCCATGCTCATATGGCAAAACATAACAGCACAGGCCACTGATGTGATTTCCACAGGAATTTCAAGGTAGCATCCCAGAAGTTTTGCTCAGGCAGCATGTTTAGTCCTGAACTCCCCCCACCGGCACCAGAAGTGAGGTTTAGGAACATGCCAAAGATCTGAGAGGAGCTAGTCTGGTTTAGAAAAGCATCTGCTGGGAAATCTACCTCCAACCTGCACTGGGTTGGGACTCAGGGGTTGCTGTAAAGAAACTGGGAGACGCCAATGCCCCACTGTGGGGTTTGGCTCTGCTGGGACTGTCCCCCCAGAGGGTGCCCCCCACTCCTGGCAGAACCAGCTCCTCCTCCGCCAGAGCACAGCCTGAGAGGGGGCACAGGAACAGATTAAATTCAGGGGCTGTGGATATATTCCCTACTCAAATACCCCTTTGGAAAAGGGAAGTCAGTTGGATCCCATCTGCTTCCAACCATCAGGAGAAAGGAAAGGCTGGCCAGCGATGGCTCCATACCTTCTCTTTGTCACTTGCTTCCCTGGATACTGTTGAGCCCTGATAAAATACAAAAAAAAAAAAGAATAAAATATCATTTACTGCACTGTGAGTCATATTCCCGATGAGTTCATTGACACCACTGCATTTCTCCATGCAAGAAAACAACAAAAATACTTTCAAAATCAGCGCTCAACCCCCTTTTAGTGACCTCCTTGGGATGGGCAAATGGATCAACATTTGAGCCTCAGGCTCCATCCACAGCCCCCCAAATCCTGATCCCCTGAGCAAAACCCAAAGTACACGAAGTGGGAGTTACCAGGACCAACTATTCCAGCCTTGCCCAGCCCTCACCTTCAGGTCGTATTTCCTGTGCACGGTCAGCCTGTGGCTGAACACGTTCCTGGTGACCACCATGTAGGTCTCCACGCCGTCCACGGTGAGCCGGTACATACCCAGGAACTGGGGCAGAAGGGTATTGCCATGGCACTCCACGATGAACTGTGGGACAGCGGGGAAGGGGAGGGCAGGGAAAAACAGATGTGTCACACAGAGCCCATCTCTGATGGGACACAAGCTTGGTGAGATGATGGAGCAAAGCTGCCTAACACCAACAGGAAAGGAAAGGAGGCTTGGAACAACTCCTGGGATCTCAAAGAAAGAAGTTAAAGTTTGGCAGGGATCTGCCAGCCCTGAGCTGGGACAGACCATTCCACTCCCTGAGCAGGCTGGCCAGGGAGTGCCATCCTGCCCGTGGCAGCAGGGTGGGAATGGGTGATCTCCAAGGTGCCTCCCAATCCAAACCACCCTGGGATTCTATGACTCTGTGTGTGCCAGGCCAGGTGTGCACTGGCACTGCCCAGCTCCACCTCCGTGTGCCCAGAAGTGCAGAGCCAATGGGCTGGCAGATCACACGGACCAGGACATTTCCAGCTGTCCCACTTTGCCTCCCTTCCCTGCTCCTCTCCAGTCCCCCTGGAAATTCTGATTAGGAGGCTGTTTGCAGGTCTCAGGTACCAGGGATCCATAATTGATTGATGTAAGGATCAGGGTGAGCTGGGAAGGGGCTCAGCACCACAAACAGGTGCTGGGCTACATTTGTCCCACAACCTTGGCTTTTTCCCGCAAAACCCCCAAAAAGGGTTTAGTTGATGAGGAGGTGTTTGGTCATAACTGGACTTGATGATCTTGAAGGTCTCTTCCAGCCTTGTTCATTCTGTGTGATACTGTGTGTGAAAACCTCTGGGCAAGCTCTGCCAGCTGTGAATCCAAGCTCCAGAGCCTCATCAGATCCCAAGAAGTGCACGGGGGGGTTCCAGACTCACCGTACCTGGTGATACTTCTTGAGGATGTTGTGCATCTCTGCGACGTCCTCGCTGGACACAGCCTTGATGACAAACCTCCTGTCATAGGTGGTGAGGAAGCGGGCACCACAGCGGCCCTGGCTGTCGCTGTTCACCGGGGCGCTGCGCGTCACCGAGTTCTGGGGGACAGACACAGTGTGGGAGGGCTGCCAGGAGCCACCCCTTCC
The DNA here is from genome assembly GCA_009741485.1 of Malurus cyaneus samueli. Classification (NCBI taxonomy): domain Eukaryota; kingdom Metazoa; phylum Chordata; class Aves; order Passeriformes; family Maluridae; genus Malurus; species Malurus cyaneus. The sequence goes on from CM019215.1 coordinate 633,749, forward strand.
CTTGGGAAATAGGGCCAGCTCCACAGGACCGACTCAGAGCACCCATTCCAAGTGGGAACCCTGGGTTTGGCAGTGCTGAGGGTAAAACCCAAGTGTTGGAAAATCTGGGTGTGGTTTTAAAGCTTCTGCCTGGGTCAGGGATTTGCTAGCGGGTTTTGCTCCAACATCTGGAGCAAAGGTTTTGGAAGGCGTTTTTTACGGAAGGGTTTTTAAGGAAGTAGGATGCACAAGCCACAAGTTCTCAGCATTTCCTCCCAGGGATTTAAGAACAGTCAGGATATTTCTAAGGTTTAAGGAAAACCAGAATGAAACAACTGAAATGGCCTGGTGGCTTCTCCATCAAAAAGCAGCTTAGTCTGGCCTGGGGATTCTTCACAGGACATGCTGCACCAGAAGCCCCGCTCAAGCTCCACTGTTCTTACCCCTGGATGTACAAGATGAGTATAAATAGCTTGGTTCTTCTGACAACCAGCAGCATTTGCCTTTAGATCCCTGTCTCCACCCTTGGCAACAGACAGCGCAGCTTCCCCTCAGCCTGGTGGTGGGGCTGGAAAATCCCAGGAAAACTGCAGAGCAGGGATCAATCCCCTGAGCCACAAGAGGAGCTCTTTGTTCTGCTGCCTCTCTCCAGGTAGTGGCACCTGCTGCGAGCTACTCCCTCGGTGACAGCTGCCCCTCCTCACACTTCAGGCCAAGCAGGTCACCTGTCACCTGGGTGTCCACTCCACCTCCCACCTCCTGCCCAGTCACCAGCCTCTGTCCAGATTTCATTTCATCATCACAGCAACCTCGAACCAGCATTTCCTTATCACGGAAGGGGAGGGCTCTGATACACAGCAGTAGCAACACTTGCATAGTGACTTTCAGCAAAGGAGCTGTGTTTTCCAGCAAAAGTGGGCTGGCTACTGTGTTTCAGGCTATTTTTTGGGGGTTTTTTTTTTAAGGTGACAGTAGCATTGCTCTGTCCCTTTCCCTCAGCTCTGGCAGCAGAGGGAGCCTGCTCTGAGACAGAGATTTACCATGTCATGCTGCAAGTGAGCCAAGAGGTTTCCTCTCAGAACAGAGCATTTAAAGCTTTTGAAACTTTAATGAGGCAGGGGGAAAACTTGGCTGCTGCCAACAGCTTTAGAAAGCGTCAGGAAAATAAAGGCAAATAGAAAAATCTCCTTTGCTTCTTGCTGACATTTGCAGAGGCGTCTGTGCCAGGCAGTTTAATCAGCCCTCACCTCAAAACCACAGAGCTTTTCTTCTGGAGCTGGGAAGCAGAAATCATGACCACATAGAGCATTACTGAATTCATAGCCCTTCGTTTTCCTCCGTTCCCTTCCTGTCACTCACACCTCTCCCACAGTTCAGGTGTTAAATTTGGCATTCTGGCTCCGTTCCCACTTGAGCCATCACATTTTACCCACCTGAATTAAGTTCAATTATTAATGTTCTCTGTTCCAGATGGACACTTCAAAAAAAGTCAAACCAGTCCCGAGATGGGAGAAGCAACCCGTCAGAGTGACAGGGGAAGTGTAAATGACAAATTGGATACTGAGAGTGTGAGTCAGAGTTGGGGAGGGTGTGATCACAAAGGGGTGTGACACAGGCACAGAGGACAGCGGTTTGGGATCAGTAGGACCAGCCCTCTCCTGGCTCCTCTCCCCAGCATACACGGAGCATGTGGAGCGAGTAGAGAGCCTGCTGCACTCCCCTATGTGCCTTTCCAGGGAGTGCTCCAGGGGATGTCCCTGGCATCGTGCCCGCTCTGTCACTGAGCGTGGACTGGGACAGTGGGCGCAGTTCCGTGACACCTGGCCTGCCAACGGCCACGCGGCCACCATGGCCTCCCCAGCTCTGCTCTGCCTGCCCCTGGCTTGTGTGATCTCCCATCAGCTGCCTCTCCTCATCTCCTCGTGCACAGGGCTGGGTTCAAGAACGGTGGTCCTGCTGCAGCAGCCAAGCTATGGCATCTCCCTCTCACTGGAGTTGAGCCCAGCAGCGTTAACAACAGGCTCTCCTCTCCGAGGAAAGTCAGACCCTCTGGCATTAGGGGACGTATCCCAAAGCAGGAGGCCCCTGATACACCCAATTCAACAACATACACTAGGTTGAAAGCAGCAGATTCACCTGAATCTGTAAAAAACATGACAGATTCGTTTTCCTTGCAGATATTCCACACCAGATCATTATTATCCTCCTGTCCACATCTTCTGCCTGTCCACAGCCATTTGTGCCCCCTGTTTTGTGCCTTGGGATCACCTTCTCCTATGGCCAGTGCTTGGCACAGCAAGATCCACTCCACTGCTGTGGTTAGGATGAAACCACTCAAAACACAATTACAAACTCAAAAAGCTGCTGGTAGCAATGTTTGTACCATGGTTTCTCTACCCTGTCTTCTTCTCTGCTGCATTTTCTGTCAGGGTGGCTGCTCTGTCCTAGGAAAGGTATCAGGAGGGTAAGGAAGAGAAGAGAGGATACCTGGTAGTCTTGATCATCGATCCCAAATCTTTCCCGGAGGTTCCGGAACACCAGTGGACAATACTCCTTGAATTTAAAGCGACTTGGCAGGTTTTCCCTAGGGCAGGGCAGAAAAGAGAATTGTGTGCAATGATCAGCCTGCGAAACGCAATTCCACATTGACTCCCACCTCCCTGCCAGGCTCCCGGACATCCCAGCTCCTCCTGACCTTGCTCTCCCCTGGTTAGGGCAGCTCACATGTTTGTTGGGATGCCCACAAAAGGATCTCTCCACAGAAATCCTGCAGGATCCGCGCTGACAGGCTGCCAGGATGATTGCTTCAGAGACTGCCTGTCTGCCAGAACAATCTGCTCTGTCACAAGGCCAGATCTGAGGGAATCACTTCTCCCCCCGCCTCTCCTGCGCTGCTTTGTTTGGCGCACTCACAGCTGTCCCCACATGCACAGAAGCTGCCAGGGCGGAGGGGCTGGGCTCTGGGCTTGGATCACATCAGATCACTCAGCAGAAGAAAGGTCAACACACTACGAACCATCTCAGCCAGAGCACCCAGAGAGGGGGGGAATCAGCTCCAGCCTGGCTCTGCTGCCAGAGGGGCAGCCACAGGACAGGGGGACACAGTGACAACTCCCTTTCACTGCATCTGCTCCTACCAAAGCCCTGATCCTGTCCAGTGGGGAGGAGCAGAGTTTGCTCCTGCTTGGATGCAGAGGGAGAATTTGGCAGCTTGTTCTCAATGAGAAGACTTCGCAGCAACTCATGGGGAGCTCAGATCTCTGAAGGAGAAGGGGAAGAGCAGATCCCGCACCTTGTCTGTGCCAGGGACGACAAACTTTCCAATCACACTCCCAATATCCAAAGCTGATCCCTGGAAAACTGGGTGAAAACAAAGGATTCATCAGGGAGCGCTGCAGCCCTGTGCACAGAGAGCCAGGGTGTAGAGCACAGCTCTGAGCACCAGCCAAAACCACAACTTCAAAAGGGCTTCCAAAAATGGATTTCTCAGGAAGAGGAGACAGGGATAACTCTAGAGAGACCCCTTGGGCCAGGGGTAGAGCTGCCTCCTGTAAACTGTCTTATCCTTCAAAGGACAGAAACCAAGCCACCAAAGAGCAACTCAGTGACAGACTGACCCCACCACATCCTGTCCAAGGGTCTGGGCAGGGCACAAGGCATGGACTTGTGTGCAGCCAGGCTGGATTCTCCTGGACTTCAGCTGGGAACAATCCAGAAGGCCTACCCCCAGGCCAGCTTGTCTCCCAGCATAAAGCTCTGCCTCCAGAGAGGTTGGGAAGCACCTACTTACTTGTTGAATAGATGATTGTCCACCTTAATCTTACTGTAGGCTTTAAAGTCATCAGGCATTAGCATGACAGGGACAGGAACATTGCTAAGCTCATTGATCTGCAAGAGAAAGGGAAAGAAGACTCGAAGGCCTGTCCCACAGCCCTGCGGGGACTGTCAGGGGACTCACGAGGATGCCCAACACCCCAGCAGGTGGTATGGGGCACCACGTTGTAGATAGATAGAAGCAACTGGGCAACACCGTGGTTACGGACCACAGCAGCACCTCATTCCATGATACGGAGAATCCTCCCGAGCCATCCTCTACTCTTTCCTCCTTTCCCCTTCCACCCTCCATCCAAGACGCACAACCTCCAAGCCAACAACCAGCAGATTTTATATTTTAACTAAACCACTGTTGCCTTATTGAGAAAATATTCCAATTTCTTAATCAGTCCTGCTACAAGCCATGATGACCAAAGCCTCGGCCACACACAGGCTCTGGAGCTTTGGTGAAGCCCAGCTCAGCTCCCTGTGGGATGCCGTTTCCATGCTTGCTGTCTCCTGTTGCTCTCATCCCACCTTCTTGGGAGGGATGAGTCACTCCACTAGATTGTTTTTGCTCCTTAATCATGTGTGGCAGCCACAGGAACACAGGGAAGGAGAAGAATGAATGTTCAGCTACTATTGTACAGGCAGGCTCACGCTGCAGCACCCAGCAGTTGCAGCATTAATAATAATAATAACAATAAAATAGAAATCCCCCTCTGGACTGTGTCTGGCTGCCCTGCTCCAGTCACTGAAATCACTGACAAGACTGTACCAGAATCAATAGCAGATCAAGAGGATTCTGAGTCTCCCAGGGACAGTTTCCTTTGCAGGGACTACATATGAGTCCCATCTCACTGAACTCCTGTTAACAGTCTGGATTTAGAAAGCAATTTCACCCCAGCTCTGTTCCCATGATGGCTGCACCTGGCAGGTAATGCTGGAGACAGAGGCAGACAACACTGGCACCAGTGGGGTCCGACTACGAGTCAGCTCTGGGGGCTGTTCCCAGCACCAAAGCCTTCAGCAGGTTAGGTGACTCCCAGCACACTCGGAAAGCTTCTGGAAAACTTCCCCGCTGGCTGCGAGCAGGGGCCAAGCCTGTCAGGCTGAGGAAAGGGATCACCCAGCTCTGGGATTCCTCATTCCCTGCAAGCAGCATGACACATAGCACCGCCCAAACTGCTGCCACATCCCTGCTCAGCTCCGAAGAGACCGTGGGGGTTCAGCCCCGGGGCCGTGCCGTTAGCTGATTCCACGGAACCCGTGCTTACCCTACCCTTTCTCCATCACTGCCACGAAAACTCAGATTTAACACACGTCAGACTGGAGAGAAAGACACATCGTCGGTGCCAGGAAGGAAAATGGCTATTTTCAGAGACAGCCATCCCACACAACAGATAAGCGGGAAGCAAACCGGCCGCGGCTCGGCGGAGGTGGAGCTGCAAAAGCCCTGCCCCGCATTCCCCTCACAGCAGCATCGTGCGCTGCCACGGAAAGCTCTGGGATGCATGGAAAACGCTGCACGGATGAATGAATAATATCCCACATCCCCCCACCGGCAGCAATCCCGGAGCGAGGAGAGGCTGACACCCGGGTTCAGTTGAAGGCTCAGTCCTCCAGCACTGAAAGCTCAATCCTACACCAAAGCTGCCCCTTGAGCCAGAGGGGACGGAAAAGGGAAGAGGACTCGAAGTGAGGAAGGGACCTCCCAGCTCGCAGCCGCTGCAGGGAGCTGAATCAGTCCCACGCGGAGTTTTCCCCTCAGGGTGAGGAGAAAACAACTCATTCCGTACCGAGACAGAGGCACTGTCTCCAGCCACTACTGATTGCTGTCTACCAGGAGAGGAAGCCCGACAGCACAGCTCCTGCCACACGCCTGCTCCCATCCCAGCCTGCTCCCAGCCCTCTTCCCGGCGTGGGGAAGGCACAAACAAGCCATTATCAGCTCCTCGCAGAGCGGAGGAAGAGTGCTGACGGCTGAGAGGGAACAGCGATTCGGAGGCTGCCTCCTCCCTGGCAGCAATTCAGACACAAATGTTTCAAGGAAGCTCTGGGTGCCCTCGTTTCTGCCACAGCACAAACCTCAAAGCGAGAGCAGGACCTGTTGCGAGGCTCCTGAGTGGCAGAAATGGTGCACCGGGATACCTTTGTCTTGTTTCAGAGGTGCACTCACTCCTCCCAAGATAAAACAGCCAAAAAATCGCCCCTTCCGAAGCCCTTCCCTCCTTCCACCAGAGCTTGCTGAAATGCTTTGGAATTCCAGAGACAGGGAGAAGAATTTGGTTTGTGCTGCTGGGCACCAAGATCTGGATTTGGCCCTTTCTAGACCCAGCACTGCCCACCTGCTCTCCCCTGAGGCATCTCTGGGGCAGTGGCCACTGGGCCTCTGCTCCTGACCCCAGTCTGGAAGGAAACATGGATATGTTTAGTTTATTTTTGTTATGTTGGAATCTTTACATTTTTTTGTTGTTTAGGCATTGTGTGCTCTCACACCAATACCCATCCTTGACACCTTCCCAAAGGGAGAGGAATGAAAAGCCCCCACATCCCTTGGGAAAGGGATCCCAAACTCTCCCATCTCACAGTACAATCTTCAGCATCCAGCCCTCCTCCTTAAGGATAATCCATGGGGATTGTGCCAAGTGAAACGTGAGGAGCCCTTGCCCAAAGGAAAACCGAGGCCAGCAGCATCTATCACCTCTCCAGAGGGATCCTCTCTCCTCAGGCTTATCCCTGGGGAATCTGAGCAGCCTCCCGGAGGGAGCAACAACGTGACTAACGCCTGGCACATGTTTGCTCCCTCGCCTTCTCCCCGGGGAGAGGCGTGGAGCAGAAGATTAAATATAGCAGAGTGTGTCCCGGGGTATTTATGCTCTGTGAGGCAAGGTCACAGCAAGGTGCACAGCAGGAAGGTGCTCAGGAACCCCTGCCTCCCAGGGAGCCTGCTCCCAGGGCTCTGTCTCCCAAAAAGAGGCATCTCCCAGCTGGAGGATCCTGTGCCAGGATCTTTGGAGATGCGGGGAAAAGGTAGGCAGGGAGATGCTGGACGTGCTTCTTTGTTCTGGAGGAGGCAGGGACAGAGGGCACAGGTGCAGCAGCACCGCAGCCACACACCTGGGCCCTCAGGGGCTGTTCTGGGGATCCCAGCAAGTGCAAAGCACAGGTGCAGCAGGCTGTGCCCAGGGTGGTGCCACGCTTCCACCACAGAGGCTTTAGCGGTCCACAAAGTGGAAAAAAAAAAGGCTAATTTGGAACACAAGCTACTCAGCCCAGGGATTTGCCTTCACACCCAGTGATACTGGGTTCTCGTAAGGCTTCCAGCTTTTTAGCCCCGATCTGCCCTCAAATCCACTTGATATTTTAGCCCTGATCTGCCCTCGAATCAACTGCACTTTTTAGCTCTTATCTGTCCTTGAATCTACTTCACTTTCTAGCCTTGGTCAGCCCTTGAATCCCCTTGAAAAACAGCCCTTGTTTTTGCCCAGTCCTCTCCTGGCCAGAGTTTTGCATTTTCTCAGCAGACACCTGAGAGGGACCAGTCCAGGCTGAGTGCACCAGTAAAAAGTGCTTTTTGCCACTGCCATCTGCATTTTGCAAAGACAAAGCTCCAGTCCTGCCCCTCCCAGGTCAGCCACAGCAGGAACGGCTCTGCCAGAGCTTCGCAAAGAGCTCCAGGAGGCATTCAGGATTTAAAACTCAAGGCGCAGTTCAGACAACCCCACTGACATCTTCAGCAGGGCAACATCAGGAGCACTGAGATAGAGAATTCCCGTTTCTCCGCTGGTATTGCCATGTCCTAAGAACAAAGGAGCGAGTCCCAAGCAGGCCCGGGAGCCCCACGTGCCCAGAGTCACTCCTGCAAGAAGGGAGGGGAGGCAGATCAAAGCAGCCACAATACCAGAGGTGCAGAGGGAAAAGCCAGCAAGGATCAGGGCTTGGGCCAAGAGCAAATAAGAGATTAAAACCCTCTTCCACTGCCCAGACCCTTCATCCTCAGGCAACACAATCCAACACAATTCCAGGGCTGGAAAATCACGCCCTCCCTCCCTCTCTGTCAAGCTTTTACTTCCGGGTCACTGCAATTCTTCAGAGCAACACTCCTCAGCACTCTGGGTTGGTGATTTGTCTTCACCACCAAAGCCAATTCCTTTCTCCAATAAGAGCCACATCAATATTTCTTGTCATTCAGGGACAGCTGTTGGGATGAACGGGCCAGGCATAATTTGTTTAAAAACCTGACTGGAGCCTCAAAGTGGCAATTAGCTTTAGCAAATTGATGGTAAAATGCGATTTGTTTACTAACAAGATCCAGCTGACAGAGTGTAAGCCCCACTCTCCGGGATTCTTTGCAACAGGAATTTGATGGGGAAAATAAAGATACTTTGTTCCCCTCAAAGCCTGTCAATCAGGCATCTCCAAGCACTTTGTGAGCATTAGTTAAACTTTATTATGCTCTGGGGAAGGAGGTAAAAGACACTTGGGAAAAGCACTTCAGTGTGGAGACAAACAGCTGCAGCAAAACTTCTCTGCTGCTTAGCACAGAGCAGCAACTGGGTGATGGTTTAAGGAAAAAACCCTGTTTTCCATGAATTAGAGCATGATTAATCAGTATCCACGCTAACAACCCCCTATGCAATGTGAGGGAAGAGTGAATCCAGTAGTCAATAATTCCTCTGGGGACACCAGGATGCTTTAAGAGGGGGAAAAAAGCATCTCCTGGTGACAGCAAACCCACCTCTTCCTGAAAAAAGTACTTGGAATGCTGCTGGAAAGGATTCCTGGCTTTCTCACAGGGATCACGCAGTGACACCATCCTTACCAGCACAGCATCACTGGGAAGCATCCGTGCTCCCAGTCCACTCACAGATGGGCAGAGCTGATGCTTCCCTTGGTCCAAAAAAGCTGAAGAATGTAATGTTGTACAACCAACCCATGGCCACACCAGTCAGTGTCAGAGCAGGGAAACTAGTCCCATTTTCCTCATTGAACCACCCAAGAACACCCTTTTCTCTCCATGCCCTGAAAGCCAAAGGGCCCCTGGAATATGGATTTGAACAGGAGCTCCTGGATGAACTTGGGAGGTTGGGAGCCAGGGCCTGGGTCATTTGGAGGCGCTGGCATAGCCATGGCCCATATGCTGCTCTCTCCAGAGGTCAATTAGTGCCGGGGCCAACAGCGAGGCTGGGAAGGACAGATGCAGGCTGTTCCCACTGTGCCAGCACCAATTTATGGGTTTTGAGCGTTTGGTATGTGGCAGATGCTGCTCTGGCTACAGTGAACATGGCAACATCAAACCCAAGGCTGCGATGCAGGGAGCAGTGTGCTGCAAATCCCAGCATTGCTGTTTCCCTGGAATACTAACGAGCCGGGCTCTGTGCTGGCTGGCACCGCTCCTGAAGGGCCTGGGAGATGGCTGCTGCTCCAGCCAGGAGCCTCTGGAGCTGCCTGGGGCAAGACCCATGCAGCCAACAGATCTCCCCATTCCCATAAAAATGCATTGTTCATGCCTTTCCCCTGCCCCTGCCAGAAGCCAGAGGCAGAGGAATCTTTTCCAGCTGAGGACCTAGCACCTGGAGGAGCAGCATTATCACGGCCCTACAAACACGGAACCACAATCACCTCTCCAACCTCCCCAGGATCCCAGTGCCTTCCATCAGCAGCACTTTACAACTGTTTCCATGGTTTCCAGAGCATCATACAACACTGTGTTCATCTCTTTGGGTGGGAGATGGCCGATTCCTTCCAGAACCATCCCAACTTTCCCATCCCATGCACACAGATCCATCCAGGGCAGGAGAACATACCTGGAGCAAAACCCAGGAGCTGCATCTCCTCTCCCAGTGCCATGACAACGGCAAGAGGAGCTTCCCCAGGAACCATCTCCATGTCTGCTGGATTCAGAGTCTAACAGAACACTTGCAAATCAAGGCTGAGCTTCAGTGACTCTACTTTCACACAAGTTTTCCCCTCCACTCCATGGTTTTCTGGTCCAAAATTCAGCTGCTTGACTCATAACACCCACATTTGGCCCTGCTCACACCGGCCCCACCCCAATTCCAATCCCAACCCTGGCTGGGGACCACCAGGACAGCCAAGACCCATTATTGAAACACTCCAAACTGGTGTGCCAGAAAGCAGGTCCTGTTCTTGGGGTGCTTCTGATGCTCTCCAGAGCCATCCGTGCCCCAGCTGCTCACAAGCCTGTTTAAGGCTGTTGCCAGACTAGGAGAACAGACTCGCGGGGATTTCCTCAGTGCATTGCATAAACTGGTTGTTCCTTTGATTTGTCTGTGAAAAAGTTCATCCCAGATCCAAGCAATTCTGACAGGATCTTCCTGGCACAGCCCCAGGCTTGTGCTGAGAGCTGTTTTCTCCTCCTCCCATTGCAAGGATCTCAGAACTCTATGGACACAGCTGAGAGCCTCCTCACTCACCCCTCCTTGTCCCATGCCAAATATTTAACAATGCCCCAAAAGATTTCTAACAAAGCTTAACGGTATTCCCTAAATTATTTCCAAGCCTATCTGCTGGAGCTATGAAATTCCAATTCCCACATCAGCAGGGCATCAAGATCATCTCCCAGCCACAGTCCAGGATGAGCAGCTGCTCCTGGTGAGACAAGAGAGCCCCCTCACCTCCCCACACTGTCACAGTAAGCACCAAACCCTCACCAATCCCGTGGAGGGATTTATTGGGAAATCCTAAATGCCTTCCCAAGGGTGAGGAGGTCACAGCTGAACTTTTCTCACCCCCTTTCCTGGTGCTTCTTCCTGGCAGCAATTTCTTCCTAATACACATCTGATATAATCTCATTAACAGCTTAGTGTCAGCTCGCCTTCTTCCCTTTGCCCAAATATCTCACAGCCAAGTGCTCCCAAAATTACATTTTCCTGATCCAGGACCTCAAATCCCTGCCAGGCTCCTACTACCCAGACAGCTACCATGAAGAAAAACACAAAAAAAAATCCCCAAAACAGGTCAATTCCCAGCAAGCAACAACTGTCCCTAAGAGCCCATGAACAAAACCCAGAAAAATCCCACAATTTCCATTTTTCAGGGATCCTAATGGTACCACTGATTAAAGCCTGATTAAAGTCATTATTCTGCTTCCTGGGCAAGGCTCGGAGCACTTGGAACATCCTTTGCCTCAAAGGCAGCAAGGTGCTAGACCACATTTGGAAGCTTTCATTCCAGCCAGGCAGGCCAGGAATGCAAGGTGGATTTTTTTTTCTTGGTGTGTTATTTGTTTGAAAAAAAAAAAAAAAAGCCCCATCCCTTTCACTCTCCAGGAAACAATCTCTAATCCAAGGGAGAAATAGGTGTGTCTGAGCCCTAAAAATGGATTAATTGAGGAAGAGATAAGGCTTCAGGGTTCTTTTACCACCAAGAACATAATCCAGCACCCACATCCAAGAATCAATCCTCATGACCACCATTATAAACCAGGGAGAAGTTTCCAGAGAAAACATAAGGATTGTCTTAGGAATTACTCAAGGAGGTGGATGGATCAGAGCTGAGCCATCACAGGGAATCTCAAGGGACCCTCTCCCACTTCCCTCTCACAACCTGTTCCCAGAGGAACTGAGGCCAAGAGGACACACATGGCCTGAAATGAAATGGGACAAACCTGGGGCCAAGCACCCCCTTTTTGGGTAGATGGAGATGGGAGACACATCATTGTCCAAGTGAGCCACAGGACTGTCCCTTTTGGGCTGTGATACAGGGGAATGCCTCATCGGCATAGCCAGAGGGAAGAGGGACAGTCCTGTGTGGAAACCCGGGGACTGTGACAGGAACAGGGCTGTGGGTACGAAATTCATGTCCCTAGTGCCAGAGGCGAAATTCTGCCACGGCAACATCACCCGAAACAGCGTCACTCCCCCTCCCCAGTCCCGGGAAAGAGGGTGCTGGAAAAGGTGTCAGTGGTGGGTGTGAGGGGACACTGGGACCTGTCTGGGAGGGACATCCCGACCTAGGGGGGGGGTCTCTAGACTGCCTGGGGAGAGAGATCCGGGAGAAAGGAACCACAGCCCCCAAGGCGGGGCTGGATCAGGAATGGGATGGAACGGGAGGGAAGGCTGGGATTCAGCGGGGGGGGAAGGCTCCTCTGGATGGGAGAGAAAAGGCGCAGCCTGAAGGGGAGAGAACGGTCCGATCCGGGCGGACTTGGGCACTCGCTGAGGGCCAGGGCCGGGGGTAAGGCGGACGAGGCCCCGTCCCGCTCTGAGGGGTGGGGATTTGGGGGGGGAGGGGGGGGGGGGCGGGGCGCGCCGCCAGCTCTCACCGTGTGGTTCGCCCCCCACATAAGAACGCTGAGCAGCGGCTCCGAGGCCCGGAACAGCTTCACCTTCTGGCAGACGAAGTGCTTTCTTGGTCTTGTCTTGCTGGCGCTGAGGCCGAGCCCAGCGCGGCGCCGGCGCTCGCCACCGCTCCCGCGGCCCCCGCGCAGTTCGCCGGCCATGGCGGACCGACAGACCCCCTCCCCGCGTCCCTACCAGCGCCCCTCCGCTGGTTTCGCCCGGCCCGGCACGCCCCCTCCCGCAGTGGTACGGCCCAGCCCGACAACCCCGGCCGTTAAACTTGCCCTCGCCGTCCTGGCCCACCCCCCGCCGCCGCGGTGGTTCGGTCCCTGACCCCTCCCCCCCCCGCCCGCCCGTGTGGTTCGCTCCGCGCGGCCAGCCAGCCTGCTCCGGCCCCGCGCGAGAGGCACCAAGATGGCGGTGCGCTGAGGGGGTGGAGAGCGGGAGGTGCCATGCCCCGCCCCAGCGGGGGGAGTCGCGGGCGCTGACGGCGGGACAGCTCTGGCTCGGCCTGCGGTAGGAGGCGGAGAGCCACGATACGCACTGGGCTGAGAGAGGGAACAACGGAAAGGGAGAATGGAGGAAGGAGACAGTGTGAAAAAAGCGGCCTTCCCTCCTCCTCTTCCCGGAGATGGTCTCGCCCAGTCGGCGTGACGCACCAGCCAGGGCCACGCCCAGTATCGAACCGGCCAATCAGCGGCGAGGCGGCTGGAATTATGAATGGGCTGTTACACACGTCACGCGCCGCCGCTTAAAGGGCCCGCGGGTGCGGGGATCCCGCCGGGACCCCTCCGGCACCGGGGCGCGTCCTGAGAGCTGGAGGTACCCGAGAAGGGACCGCTGCAACCTCCGCACCCCCCCCACCTCCCCTCCCATCGCCAATTCACCCCTGCTCCTCCCACGCCCTCAGAGCCACAGAGAACGTTTACCAAACGATAGTGAAGTTTCTTAATTAAAAAGGCAAAATAAATCTACACTGCTGTACATATACACATTACTTACATTACAAAATACCACAGAAATATTTGCTGTGTCAGCTATGCTCTTCTCATTTCCTTTTCTCCCTCAAAAGCTGCTTCTTTTGGGTCAAACATCAGTAAAACCTGTGAGATTTTACAGAGACCCTGGATACCATACTCTGCGTCCACACCTCAAACAGTGACAGTGTGTGGAACAGGGTCCATGTCATTCTATCAAATTCCACGGAATTACCTCACATGTGGATTGGTTCTGCTTTGGATTTTAAGGATTAACAAAAATAAGTCTTCAGCTCTGGCATAGGAGGAAGCAGTGACCACCCAGCATGATTTGGTGACAATATACAAAAGCGATCCCAGTCAGGGTGGGGAGAGAGAAGAAGCTCGGCAGCAGGTTAAAAATGGAATACAAAGGCTCACGAAGTCTCCAGCAAGGCCCCGCTCATTCCAAACTCAGAGCCCCATGTCCTAAATGCTCTGAGGGCGCAGCACAAGGATCTGGTCCCTCTCTGGGAGCTTGGAAGTGTTTCCTGGAGAGCTCTCACCTTTGGGAATAAATGTCCATTGAACTTCTGCCCAGGGGCAGAAGGAGGATGAGTTTCACCTCTGCATGAAGTTTTTTTCCAAGGCAGCAGGAGTCCTCTGCAGGGAGTGGATGTTGCGCTTCACCCGCTCCTCCAGGGTGGAGGTGGAGGCACTCTCCAGTTTCAAACGGCTGCAGGGAACAGAACCAGAGAGAGAAATCAGAACTTGGAGACTCAAGGAGGGCAGGTTTAGATCAGAGATTGGGTATTGAGAAGGAATTCTTCCCTGGGAGGGTGGGGAGGGGTTGGAATGGGTTTCCCAGAGAAGCTGTGGCTGGCCCTGGATCCCTGGAAGTGCCCCAGGCCAGGTGGGACAGGGCTTAGAGCACCCTGGGATCATGGGAGGTGTCGCTGCCCATGGAACTGGATGAGCTTTAAAGTCCCTTTCAACACCAACTATTCCAGGATTCTGTGATTGATTCTTCGATCCCAGCTCTGGGCAGCTCCAGGGCTTTGCCTGTCATGAGCACAAGGGATAAAGTTGCCACCTGTGTTCAGAAGTGGTTTTATTGTCAGAGGTTTCAGTCCCACAGATTCACAGGCCTCAAACTGCTGCAAGCTCCCAGAACCAGAGAATTCCCACAAATCTGCCTGTAAAACACTCCCAGGGTGGCAAAACATCACCCAAGGCTCAGGTTGGGTCTGACTCCCAATCTCAGAAATAACCATCTATTTTAGGTAAGGGGAAAATTTGAGAATAGCAGATGTCACCAGTTCTGATGCAAGACACAGGGAAGATGGATCTTATTCCATGATCTGAAACATCCCAGATGCTGAGGCCATCCCTCAGAAGTAGACTGCCCTTGGAAGAGAAGGAGGTAAAAGACTCACTGGAAGAACTTCCCGTCTCTGGTGTCGAGCTTCTCCAGCTCCCGCTCCAGCTCCTCCTCCTTGCGGTGCTTCCTGAGGTTGTTTGCTCTCTCCTCTTCCCTCCACTTGGCATTTTCCATCATTTCCTGCCGTTTTTGCTCCAGTTCCTCTGGGGAGAGCTTTCTGTTCAGGTGAGAAATGCCCCCACTGAACCAACAGCACGCTGGGTCCCGTTCCCCTTACCTTCCACTCTTCAGATAGTGGAACTGTTCAGGTTGGAAAAGACCTTTGAGATCATTGAGTCCAACCACCAAAGATAATTCTCAATCCCCCAAATTAGGGGGATTTAACATGGTTTTGCATTTGGCAGCCAATCTGAAAAGCTTGTAAGGACTTTTCTAAATATTTCACTTTGCCATGTCTGCTCTTTCCTCCCTCCTTGGGTTTAACTGACCCACAGGATGCTGCTGTCAGGGTCCTCTTTGCCTGATGGCAGTGAAATAAAATCTCCTAATTAACACTTCACGTGACAAAGAATTCCCATTCCTGCCATGCAGAACCTGCATATGTGGATTGGTTTGGGAAGGTGTCCAAGGCTCCAACCAAGCCCAGGAGCACCAGAGGGAGGACTTGGGGACACCCAGTCTGATTTTCTGGACATTTCACCTGTCCCACTCTATTGCACAAAGGAAAATCTGATTCCCAGGTGTTTCTCACCCAGTTGCACTCCAGTACCAGGACCCCACTGACCTGGTGTAACCTGGGGGGTGCTGGCGCCGGTAGCTCTTCTTGGGTGAAGGGCTCCTGGCTCTGCCCTTCTCCTCCCGACTGCTGTGTCTGCAACCCCGAAACACCTTTCATTAGCACAAGAAATCCACACATTATCCCATTTATAAACTTCCCCTGGGATTTTTAATACATCCTGAAGCCATGTCCCACAGCTGCAGAGCTGTTACCTGTCCACTCTGAAAACAAATCCTAAGGACTCTCAGTAAACCTTAAATTTACTGTTGGCTGTTGTAATGATTTCATCAGCAAATGACAAATACCTGCTGTTATCTGCTTTTAACAAAAATAACTTAACAGCTCTGAATGATCAGTTTGAAGAGAACTGGGAGTTCAAATAAAGCTGTCCCAAGTAACACCTGCAGGGTGTGACTGGACAGGGTGTACCCAATAAAAAGTGGGAGATGGGATAACAGGGATTTGATTCCAGGGAATTCCTCCCCCAAGCCTGTGGTTTCCTTTGCCCAGGTGACCCCTACTCACTGTTTGCTGTGTTTGGAAGGAGATCCTGAGCCTTTCTCAGAATTCCTCCTGCTGGAATGTCTGTGGGGAGAGCGGGATGGGCTCTGGGAGCGATCCCGGTGCCTGTGGGGGGCCCTGTCCTGGCTGTGGGAGCCCCGGGAGCGGTGGCTCTGCTCGGAGTCTCTCACCTGGAATTCAGAGGGAGCTGGTGAGAACAGAATGATGAAAGGAGGCCTCAGACAGGGCAAGTGGAGGTGGTTGGGGAAGGAATTCCTCCCTGGGAAGGTGAGGAGAGGCTGGGATAGAATTTCCAGGATGCCTGCGGATGCCCCTGGATCCCTGGAGGTATCCAAGGCCAGGTTGGACATTGGGGTTTGGAACAGCCCGGAACAGTGGGAGGTGTCGCTGCTCATAGCAGGGATGGCACTGGATGGGTTTTAATATCCCTTCCCACCTGTTCCATGATTCCCTGGGTAATGAAGTGCATCTTATCAAACTTTATCTCAAATTCTAATTAAAAGTCCCACCAAGCTTTGAATTATCTTAATTTAAAGGCTTAGTTAGCTCCAAATTGAATCCAAAATCTATTCAATCATGTTCTCCTCATAATCCTCCTCCAGCTGGTGCAGCAGATTCCCAAAACTCTTCCTTTTCCCTAACTCAGGGCACTGAGGGTGTGATCCACACGAACCTGTAAACCATATCCTGGGATTTTGGGAGGAGTAGGCTTCCAGGAAGAATTGTCCACCCTCTTCTGAGACCTAAAAAGAACACCAAAATCTTTTTGAAGCAGGTGGATTGCGAGAATACACCCAATTTTTACCATTAGATTCTTTTTATGACACATTAACGATGCAAAGTCAACAAAACAACAACACAGAAATACTCAAGCCAATTACAAGCATTAATTAGAAAGAGAAGGCTCAAACAGAAGTAGAAAAACAACCAGAAATTTAGGTGATTTTTCTCTAAAATTTAAAAACTCACTTATTTCTGCTTCTCTCCTCCTCACTGCTCGAGCTTTCGCTACTGGAGCTGTGCCGCCGATGTTTCTTGTGCTTCTTCTTCTTCTCCTTCTTCTTCTTCCTCTCCTTTTTTTCCAAACTGTTCTGCAGCTGCAAAGCAAAACATTTCCCTGGCATTGTCCTTGTCCTCAGAATCACAGAGAAAAGCAGAGTTTTCTGTGGAAAAGCTCCTGGGATAAAACCTGAGCCATTTAACAACATTTTCGGTCATAATTGAGGAGTTTAAGGCAAAAAATAGAACTCAGCTTTTCATCTTAAATAATCAAAATTCTGATTCATGTTCCTACCCCTGGTTCAGGGGACCCTGGCACACACCTACCAATGCTTTGATTTTCTTCATTTTAACTGGATTGTTCAAAACTTCTCTTTTCTTTTCCTCCTCCCTCTTCCTAACAGAGGAAAAAATATAAAATCAGCATTTTTAAACTGAAAACATCACATTTTCATGGAGAGCATCAACCAAGTACACAACAAAAATACTTTTATAAAAATGGAAAGACATTTAGAAAAGTATAAATTTATATACTACTTATGCATATAGACATTTATATACTGTAAGATGTATAAAATGTATAAATTTAAAAATGTAAGAGTATTTTCTCTCTTTAAAGAAAAATATCTTTATAAAAATGCAGAGATCTAAATAAAAGTTTATAGCAATTTATAAATTAGAGGCCAGCTATAAAATGCATCTATTTAAAGACATTTTAAAAAAAAGTCTTTGCACTGCTTAGAACAGTGATTTAAAGACATAAAGCAGCACCTTTACTCTGTTAACAAGAGAAACATCTTCACAAAAATCCAGAGACATTTATAAAAATTACTTTTGTAAATTTCAATTTATAACTTTAAAACCACCCATAAAATGTATCAATGAAAGACAAGTATAAAACATCTTTACACGTTTATAAACTCAATGCCACAGCTGTTTCCAGCCACCTGATCATGAAGAGCGGATCCTCCCGGATTTTGTTGGCCATGTCCAGCACAGAGTTGGCCCCGGATTTGGCAAAGATGGAGCCCGGCAGCAGCCCGGTGTCACTGGAGCAGCCGGCATCTCTGTCCTCCACCTTGTCCAGGATGAACTTGTCCACGGGGCGCCCCATCAGGTATTCCTCCCTGTTCACCATGCCCCCAGGGCCCTGGTACATCCACTCCAACTTCTCCTCCCTTTTCCTGTTTTGACAAAACTTCTTTTCATCCAGAGTTTCATTTTAAAGGCTCAGGGAGGTGACTGGGAAAGTTTTCGTGTTGGAGCGAGGTCAGAGGAGGACCTAAGGTGGGCTGAGAGGGATGGGAGTAAAGGCTGGGAGAGTTGGAATTGCTCAGCCTGGAGAAGGGTTTGGGGTGGACTCACTGTGGCATCCCAATGCCTGAAGGCGCTGCAGGGAAGATGGAGAGGGAATGTTTCCAAGGGATGGAGTGATGGGGTAAAGGGGAATGGGTTTGAACTGCGAGAGGGCAGGGTTAGATGGGATTTTGGGAAGGAACTCCTCCCTGTGAGGGTGGGGAGTGGCTGGGATGGAATTCCCAGAGAAGCTGTGGCCGCCCCTGGATCCCACTACGTTGGAAGTGTCTGGGATAGTGGGAAGTGTCCCCGCCATGGCAGGGGTGGCACTGAATGGGCTTTAAGGTCCCTCCAACCCAAACCATTCCATGGCCACCAGAACCATTGACCCCAAGGCTCTCCCAGGGGCACAGGCAGCACCACCCCAGGCAGTAGCAACCCCAGAGCAG
The DNA here is from genome assembly GCA_009741485.1 of Malurus cyaneus samueli. Classification (NCBI taxonomy): domain Eukaryota; kingdom Metazoa; phylum Chordata; class Aves; order Passeriformes; family Maluridae; genus Malurus; species Malurus cyaneus. The sequence continues at coordinate 652,228 of CM019215.1, forward strand.
GGCCAGGGCTGGGTGACCCCTGTGCTGTCCCCCTGTGCTGCTGTACTGCCCCCATGCTGCCCCTGTGCCATTCCTGTATTGTCCTCCTTGCGGTCCCTGCACCATCCCCTGTGCTCCTGTGCTGTCCCCATCCCCTCCCTCACCGCACGGTGCCCATGTCCTCAGCGTAGCGCTGCATCTCCTCCCGTGCCCGCTCCTCCTGCAGCTCCCGCTGCAGCTCCTCGATCTTCTTTCTCTCGGCCTCATGCTTCTGCTCCGCCTTCCACACCTTCTCCACATTGCGCAGCGTCTGCGGGTGCCAGCTCTTCTTCAGGTTCTGCCAGAGGGGGAACAGATCGGATTGTCACCGGCAATGTCACTGCAGGGCCACGGGGCTGGGCCCAGCCCTGCCATGCTCGGATCCGGATCTGAAGAACAGGACACGCCGCTCCTGCTGGCCCTGGGGAGTAGCCTCAGAGCCTGGGCAATCTGCACATCCCTGCCCTGCACCTCAGCACCCCTGGATCTCTCACCCTCCCACGACCCCTCTTAACCCCCCCTCAGGGACCCCTCTCAGCCCCCCTCAAGCCCTCATCTCAGACCTCCCAAGCTCTCTCACACTCCCGGCCCTCTTCAGCACCCACAGACCCACTCAGACTCCCTCAGCCCCCTCTCCCCTTCATGCTCCCCCAGACCCTCTCAGCACCCCCGGTTCCCTTCATTCCCCTCTCACAGCCCTGCTCCCGGTTGCCTTCATTCCCCTCTCACAGCCCTGCTCCCGGTTCCCTTCATTCCCCTCTCACAGCCCTGCTCCCGGTTCCCCTCACCAGGTCTCCCCCACCCATGGCGGCTGCCAGGCAAGCGCGTCCCCTCCGCTACCGGAACAGGAAGTGCGCCATCGCTCCGCGCCCCCGCTCTTTGTGCGTGAGTTCCGCCTCAGGGCATCACTTCCGCCGCGCCGCGGAGGGGCCGGGAAGATGGTGGCACTCGGAACGGGCGGTGCGAGAGGAGGAGGGAGAGAAAGAGCCGGCGGGGAGACCCCTCAGTCCCGAGCCTGGTGGTGTTTTCATTGCGTTCATGGAATACAGGCGGGTTTGGGTAGGAAGGGAGCTCAAAGCTCATTCAGTCCCACCCCTTGCTATGGACAAGGACACCTTCCACTATCCCAGGTTGTTCCAAGTCTCGTCCAACCTGGCTTTGGACACCTCCAGGGAATTAAGACAAAATCTGGGCCCGTTTCAAACGAGGCTGGTTGCAGCAATCTCAAAGAAACTCGTGGAAATTACGAAGGGAGTAATTGCAGAAACACCTAAGGCCATGGGAGCCAAGTCTGTCAGGTTGTTCTCATTACAGATTTAATGCGCGTAGCGGACGGCCGGTGCTGCTGGCTCAGACTTTTATTGCCAAAATGCTCCGGCCCAGAGTTCAGTGATGCACAACCTCCCCCGGCTCAGAGCCCGGGAGGTTCTGTCACCTCCGGTGGTGCCTCGGGTGGGTTAGAACCTGTGACCTTCCAGTCTGGGGTGGGGTAGAAACGAGGGCCTGCTGTGCTGGGAAAGCTCAGAGCAGGCGATTTTCCAGGACAGAGCTGGTGATCCTCCTTGTCCCTTCTCCGGGACAGAAGTGGTGATCTCCCAGTTCGGAGCTTGTGGTCTCCCAGGACACAACCGGTGACTTCCCGGTGGGAGGGAGGTTGGGTTCGAACCTGCGACCTCACGGTCCGCAGCCCGCCGCGCTGCCCCCGAGCCACCCTTGCCGCTGCGCCCCGCCCCTTTCCCGCGCCGGGGGCGTGGCTCAGGGGTAGCGCTGCGGGGTTCTGGGTCACGCGTTCGAGCCCCGGAGGCACCCGGACAATGGCCTTGTCATCTCAGCCACCCAATTGGACTGGTTTGGGCGTCACAGCCCGGGGGAAACAGCTCAGCACAGCTCGTGACTTTCCTGAAACACATTAAACACATAACTCACTGCTTAAATGAAGGGTGGTTACTCCCAGCAGGAAAAACTCCAGCAACAGTTGTTGAATTGAGCTCCTTTGTGTGGCTGTGCAGAACTGAGGAGAGCAGAGGGCAACACAGCAAAGTGGGATTTCAGGGTTGGCAAAAGATCACCCAAGTGATTACCAACACCTCAGCAAGGTAAGAAAGATTTTCCATGGTCAGTCTGTGACAAGTTCTGGAGGCAAAATGGGTGAAAGAAACAGAAGAGGGGGCACCTGGAGTTGAACCAGGGACCTCTTGATCTGCAGTCAAATGCTCTACCACTGAGCTATACCCCCTAAGACGCTTCCTGTACCAGAGAAATTGAAAGAGATTTATTGGGAAAGAAAAAAAGTTTTGCAGTACAGGGATTGGATCCCTTTCCTTGACAGCTCCCTGTGCCCTTTCACATGCCTGCCAAAGACAGAGGGAGTTAAATGTGATAAATGATGGTAAAAATGACAAACTATGGTAGGTCTGATTCCATGCCGAGAATCAAGGACAGAGGAAAGCACATGCAGACAATGAGGGGTTCTCACCCAGAGCACAACTGCTGCACCTCCCCAACACTCAGGGCCTCAGCTCTGTGGGTTCTGGAGCTCAGAACCAACACTGAGTGCACAGAACAAGGTCCACAGATCCAGCAAGAGCTCTCCATGTTTTTTTTCTGTGGCATATTTTGGCAAAAGGAACGTGGAAGGAGGAAAGAAAGGGGGCACCTGGAGTTGAACCAGGGACCTCTTGATCTGCAGTCAAATGCTCTACCACTGAGCTATACCCCCTGACCTGTTTATATTCATTTCTAGAGACTCAGGTTTTTCTGTCTGTGGGTTGGATTCCTTCATTTGTCAGGCCCCTGTACCTGCCAAAGGCTGTGCAGGGAGTTAAACATGATTAATAATGGAAATTATGATAAAATCTGGGAATTATGATAAAATCTAGGAAGTGGTGGCTACAGAGAGTTAAGAACAGAGAAAGGCACACACAGACAGCGAGTGGTACTCAGACCACAACCCCTGCACTTTTCTAGGGCCTTGCTACCTTCAAAGTCAATCCCACTCCACATTCCCCACCCAGCACAAGCTCACACATCCCACAGGAGATTCCCAACATTTCCCTGAAAGATTTGGACAGAAGGAAGAGGTAAAGAAAAAGAGAAAGGGGGTACCTGGAGTTGAACCAGGGACCTCTTGATCTGCAGTCAAATGCTCTGCCACTGAGCTATACCCCCTGTGTGGTTTGTGTTACCTCCCCAGCAAAAAAACCTTGGAAGGATGTACTTCCCAATTCCCTGAGATCTCTGTTCCAGAGGAATCATCTGCTGCAGAATATGCAGGGCTGCAGAGCAACAGCAGGACACTGAGTCACTGCACTCCTACTCAGGGCCGCATGACCTTGGCCCAGTTCCTCCCCAGCTTATTTCCTTTCCCTTTTCCTTTTTCCTTTCCTTTCCTTTCCTTTCCTTTCCTTTCCTTTCCTTTCCTTTCCTTTCCTTTCCTTCCTATTCTTTTCCTTTCCTTTCCTTTCCTTTCCTTTCCTTTCCTTCCTTTCCTTTCCTTTCCTTTCCTTTTTCCTTTCCTTTCCTTCCTTTCCTTTCCTTTTTCCTTTTTCCTTTCCTTTCCTTTCCTTTCCTTTCCTTTCCTTTCCTTTCCTTTCCTTTCCTTTCCTTTCCTTTCCTTTCCTTTCCTTTCTCCTTTCCTTTCCTTTCCTTTCCCCTTTCCCTCCTCCCCTCCCTATTCCCTGAGTGCGCTGAACTACCGTGCAGTCTCTGACATTTTCCCCTTGCCTTCATCTCTGACTGCAACAGAAAAGAATTAGCAGAAGAGGCTGAGATGACATTCCGTTGACCAAACCCCCAAAATTCCAGCAAAAGAAGGTGCACCTGGAGTTGAACCAGGAACCTCTTGGCCTACAGGCAAATGCTCTCCCCATGAGCTATGCCCCCACATGAATGTGGTGGCCAGGTGAAGCTTTTTGTCACCACTGACATGGCTCTGACACATTCTAGGACCAGGTGGCCACATTCCAGCTGCTCCCAGCCCAATCTGGTGCATCCAGGCCTCCCTCACTGCCCTCCCTCTGCTCCAAACCCCACTCCAGGGCTTTCCCCATGATCCTGGTAATGAATTCCCACCTCATTCCCCCTAAAATGCCCCAAATGTGCATGAAGGAAAGGAGAACATTTCCACCAGTGACAGCATTGGCCTCCCCATGTACCAGCAAGAGCCAAGGTACATTTCCCAGATCCCACTGCCCAGCACAAGTTCTGCAGCTCGAGGCTCAGCTCAGCTTCAGGCACTATTTTACCCCAAATAGTTAAAATTACCCCATAGCACTCAAATTGCCCATTCCAGAAGAAAATTCCAGGAATTCCGCAATTCAGGGAGGTCTGGCACAAAGGCAGAGCTGCCACAGACCCCTCTGGGCTGCCATGAGACAACGGATCAATTCAGGATCACTAAAATTTGGGCCATTCCAGGGCAATCCTCTTTCAGGTATTTTTCATGAACCTGCCTGAAAAGGAGGCTTGGAAAATTCTCTAATCCCATTTTCCTGCTGGAGCACCCACAGAGCTCCATGAAAAGGCTTCCCACCACAATCCTGCTCCTATTTGGAAGAAAAACACCACAGGCTTGGTACAATGACTTTTATTTTGTGTCCCCGGCTAGGGCCAGGATTAGGGTCAGGCAATGCTCCCAGCGTTGGAGGCGATCCTGGGCCATAGATCCGCACATTCCTTGGCCACGGGGCCTGTGATGGCTGAGCCTGGAAAACAGGGACAACACCACAGTGTTATTTTCCCTGGGAGGCTGGAATGGGTTTTCCAGGGAAACTGTGGCTGCCCCTGAATCCCTGAAGTGTTCCAGGCCAGGCTGGATGGAGCTTGGAGCAGTCTGGGATAGTGGGAAGTATCCCTGCCCATGGCAGGGGTGGGATGAGGTGAGCTTCAAGCTCCCGTCCAGCCCAAAGCATCCTGGAATTTGGTGATTCAGAGGTCACAGACGGATCAGAGCAGCATTTCCCACTCAAAATCCCACTCTGGATCCTTTGCCCGAGCTTCGCTCAGCCCTGTGGCACTGCCAACCTTTGGTGTTCCCAGTGGAACACAATTCCCACCCTCACACAATTCCCATCCTCACCTTTCATTTCCCCTTTGTTATTTACAATCACCCCTGCATTGTCCTCAAAGTACAGGAACACCCCATCTTTTCTCCTGTAGGATTTCCGCTGCCGGATCACCACCGCCGGGTGTACTGGGAAGAGAAAGTGTCACATGCTTCAGGATAAACGTACATTCTCAGAGAGATCCCACAGGAAGTACAGCATCAAATCCAGGACACAGATTTGGGGTGTTTTTTTTTCCTTTTGCACCTCATATTGGTGGTGTTTCACCAGGGAAAGTTAGTTTGTAGTCAAGAGTCCCTTTGAAACTACCATGAAACACCTGTAGCAGCACCCACACTTGGAAAATCCAAGGTTTTCCCACTTTTCCACCTTTATTTTGAATTAAATTATCAATTCACAAACAATATTCAGCAAAAACTCCTCTGGACCAGGAGCAAACTCATGCCAGAGGGTGGAATTGGATGGGATTTAAGATCACTTCCCACCCGACCCAGTCACACATCCCCAGCCCCGATGTCCCACCACTGATTGAAATCAACAGCACCAGGAGCTGCCACTTCACCCAAAAGCGGTGTCTTTGCTCTGCCCTTCCACGACAACTCCCTGAGCCACGGCACGGACCCAACGAGTGCTTTACAGAAGGGGGGTGGAGGCGAATCTGCAGGGACTCCGTGCCCGATTTCCACCCCATTTCGGGAGAGGAATGGCGCTACTCACCCTTCTTCCTCAGCTCCGGCTTGCCCTTCTTCACCGTGGCCATCACCATGTCCCCCACGCCGGCCGCAGGCAGCCGGTTCAGTCGGCCCTTGATGCCCTTCACGGAGATGATGTAGAGATTCTTGGCCCCTGCGGAGAGTGGCGTCGGCGTAATTCCGGAATAGCCGCGGACAGAGTCCCGTATCCCGCTGCAGGGACACCCAACAGCGCTGCCACTGCCACAGGCCCGGCGAGCGTTTCCAGAAGGAAATCCGGGGGGTTGGGATTTAACTCTTCGCCCTCTGCGTTACTCCGGGATCCTTTCCCGAGGGGTTCCCAGAGGGCCCCTTCCCGCTGCCCCCCCGATTCCAGCCTCGCACTCACCAGTGTTATCGGCGCAATTGATCACAGCCCCCACCGGGAGACCCAGGGAGATGCGGAACTTGGCCCCGGACGAACCTCCGCGTCCTGCGGGTCGAGAAGAACGTTAAGACCGCAGTACTGCCTCACGAAGCGGCCGCGGCCAGCGCGGAGCCCGCCCCGCGGCCCCGGGCCTGAGCCTCTCGGGGAGGGCGGCGGCGACATCACCCCCGACATCCGCTCTCTCCCGGGCTCAGGCGCCTCTCCCCGGGTCTCCGCTCCGCCGGAGCGGCCACGGGAGCACCGGATGGCGGCGGATGGAGCCAGATGGTTGCGAAGAAGAAAGCCCGCCTCACCTCGCTTCGACATCTTGGCGCCGGAAGAGGCGGTGGACGTCACGTGACGCGCCCGCCCCGCCTCGGAGCGCGCGGCTCCCCCTAGCCGCGGCGGGAAACGCGGCACCCTCACCGGTACCGGGAACACCCGCGAGCGCCGGGAGCACCGGGCGGGAGGGCGGCGGTGACGGAAAGAGAAACGAGGGCAAGAAGACTTTAACAAAAGGGAAAGAAAATTAAGAGCAGCAAAATTAGGGGGCACCCGGATTTGAACCGGGGACCTCTTGATCTGCAGTCAAATGCTCTGCCACTGAGCTATACCCCCACTCGCCCGCACTGCTTCCCGGGCATTAGTTTCGTTCCTGGGTATCAGTTCACCGCTCACTCCACGCTTGCGCGGTCCCTGTTTGGCGTCCGTGCGTGGAAGGGGAACCACGCGCACGTGCAAGTGAGACCTTGCCGCCTCATCCCCCTTCGGGAATACCGACAAAAAAACCCGAAAAAAATAGATAAAAAGTTTAAAAAGAGGGGGCACCCGGATTTGAACCAGGGACCTCTTGATCTGCAGTCAAATGCTCTACCACTGAGCTATACCCCCATCGGGCCACAGCGTTTGCTGGGGGTCCCTACTACGAGCTCTGCAGACCTGAACGTTCCTGGTTCGAATTTTATTGTGCTCTCAACGTAAATTTTTTTGTGTTCTTTCTTTTTGTGTTTTAAGCCCTTTTTAGGGGTGTTTCAGCTCCGCCCCGCGTTCCGGGGTGGGCGCACCCGGTTTGCATGCGTATTACGTGTGTGCGCGCAGGCGTAGGTGCACGCCCTGCCCCCGTGGTCCTTCCCACTTTCCTTTTTCCCACCGTCACCTCCCCCTTCCCGACTATTTAAAGTCGCGACATCGCGGGCGGCGGCTCAGAGGAAGAAGAGGAAGCAGCAGTCGCGGCGGAGGAGTAGGAGGGTGGGAGTGTTTTTTTTTTCCTCCCCCCCACCATCCTCCGCGCGAGTTTTCAGCCATGAATCCCAACTGTGCGCGCTGCGGGAAGATCGTATATCCCACGGAGAAGGTGAACTGCTTGGATAAGGTGAGTTTGGGAGGGTCGCACGTGGGGAGCGGGACAAGGATTTGGGATTTTTCCTGTAGGATCGCCGCTGGATGGGATGGTTTCACTTCCCCCCCCCCCCCCCCTCATTCGGGGGTATTTTCACGGGATCACCGTTTGTCTTGGGGGATCTCCTCCGCTCTTCTCACCCTCCGCGAGTGGCACTTCCTTGTGGACGCGCCTTTCCCCCCGCCCTTTTCCTGGGAATTTCTCTGCGCTTCCCACTCGAAACCCCTTTTTCTCGTAGAGGTTTTCGGGCTGAATCCTTGGGGTCCCCTTGCGGTGGGAACCCCATTGTCCCGTGGATCCCCCGCGCTCCTCCCAGCCCTGGGGGGATTCCATGGAATGTGGTGCCCCCCACTTCCCAGGGATCTCTGTTCCACACTTCCCACTCCCAACCCACTTTTCCCGGAGATTTCTCCATCTTTTCCACCCGTGTCCAGGGGGTCCTACGAGACCCCATTGTCCCGAGGGTCCCGCACAGATGTCACCCCGGAGGGGACAAGAATGAAGCCCCTTTGCCCGGGGGTCTCCGGCAGCGTCCCTAGCTTTTCCTCCGGTATTAAGTATTTGTATTTATTTTAATATTTCCAACTGGAAGGCGGCACATCCGCGTGGAGGCCCAAGGAAAGCAATAGTTAACGCTTTCCCGGGAACATCATCTGGTTTCCATTATCCAGCTTTTTTCTTTTTTTGGTGTCAAATCTTGCACCCTGTTCCAAAATCATGTCCCCGTGCCCCGGGGCTGCCTCCTGTAACCTGGAGCATCCCTTTTTTGGGAGTATTTTCCCCTCAACCCTAATGACGTGGTGGAACCTGGGGAAGGTAGTGCCGCGTCTCCATTCCCATGCTATTCCCATGGGATTTTCTTTATTCCCGGAAAGCTGAGGCTATTCTCCTCCCCCTTCTCTCCCAGGCTTTTGGGACAACCAGTTTAGGGACTAAAAAAAGTAACTGGAAGGACACTCTGCTCTCCAGCGGCATTCCTGAGCTCCGACAGACCCTTTTGCTTGCATTTTTAAGGGATGATGCTTCTTCCTGAGGCCGGGAATGGCTCGGAGCCCAACTGTCACCCCAGAGTCCTGGGATTTGGGGGCAGCAAGTGGCTGTGGGCTCGGGAGCTGCTGGATGTCGGGATTGAGGAGAATAGGAAGGGAAAAGGGATTGTGGATAATGGGCAGAAGAGGGGGGCTTTGAGATTGTGGATAATAGGAAAGGGGGTGCTAGGTTTGGGAATAATAGGAAGGGAAAAGGGGTACTGGGATTGGGGATAATAGGATGGGAAAGAGGGTTTGGGATTGGGGGTAATAGGAAGGGAAGGGAAGTGTCAGGATTGAGGATAGTCGGGAGGGAAGAGGAAATCCCAGGACTGTGGATCATTGGCAGGGAAGGAGGGGTGACTCATGGCTCCCTCCTGCCCAGGCTCTGTGTGTCCATGAGTACCAGGTGATGGTGGATTCTGGCTGTTGGGAATCAGGCAGAAGACAGTGAATTCCAGCTGTTGGGAAGCAGCTGGAACCTGCAGTCACCATCTTGTCCTCGGGTTCCTCACCCACTTCCTCTTCCTAAAAACTGTGTCACAGTCAGCTCGTGGCATGGCTCACCCCACCCCAGAACACCTCCGGCTCCCCTTTTCCCAGGATTTGCCAGAGAGCTGACCCACTTCCCATAAAAGCACGGGCAGGCCCTTGGAGCGCCTCGGTCCCTGCTCTTTGTGGAGCCGGGTCCGAAGGGCGGCCAGGTTGTGTGTGCAGGAGCTGCGCCGGGAAGGGACAGCCACAGCTTGGGTGCCTGGGAAGGGCCTGCTTTGTCCTGGAACGGGAACAGATTGATTTCTCTTTGGGATTTACAGAAAACTCGTTTTTTTTCACCAGGAGCAGCAGCGGAGGAGTGTGACTGCCTGCCCACAGCCCTGACCTGTCCCTTCCCTGGGTAGCTCTGGGGACGTCGCTGTCCCTGCCCCTGCCCCGGGCGGCACTGGGGTCTCTGGGTCACGTTGCTGTCTCTGCTCCTTGGCCTGCCCTGGCTGGCTTTGAGTGGCTTTGGGGACATCGCTGTCCCTGCCCCCATGGGGAAGGTGCTGCTGCCAGCTCTGGTTTCCGCTGGGGAAGTGACGCCGGGGCAGCTGCGGAGCCCATGCAGGGAGGGCTGGGCTGGGCTCTCCCTGAGCCTCACCAGGGCTTTGGCTCCAGGCCAGGGGTCCCTCCTGGTGCTGTCTCCTAATCCCAGGGTCTCCAGTGGAGTTGGCTCCAGGTTTGGGGTTTGCCCCAGGTTTGGGGTTTGCCCCGGGGGCAGGGTTACCCCTAGATGCAGGGTTTACTCCAGATGGGGGCGATGGCTTTGCCTGGTGGGTCCCAGAGAAGCTGTGGCTGTCCCATCCCTGGAACTGTCCTATGCCAGCCTGGATGGGGCTTGGAGCACCCTGAGACAGTGGGAGGTGTCCCCAAAAGGACTGGATCATCTTCAGTGTCCTTCCCCATCCCATAAATTGATGCCACCCCTGTTGCTCTGAGCTCCGTCCCTGGCTCTGCTGGGAGGGGGAGGCTGCTCCAGGGGGTCCATCGCTCCCAGAACAGTTTTCCAGGATGGCCACCCTATGCCAGCCTGCTGGGATCTGGAAGCACCCGGGATCACCTCCAGGCCTTTGGGGCGCTCCAAGCTCAGAATTGGGAAGCAAATTGGGAAGCACAGGGCACTTGTGCTCCTCTAAAACCCCGTGTGGAGCTTGTCCTCTTTCTCTGTGGCGAGCAGAGCGTTCCTGGGAACCAAAATAACTGCTGGTCCCCTGTGTCCAGCCATGCTCCAGCTCCTCCCGGCACTGCCTTAAATTTGGTGGATCCAGCCCGAATTCTGTCACTGTGACACAGAGCATGGTGGCAGCAAGGCTTGAGGATTGAGAAAACACTCCATGGGCAGCCCACCTCACTGCTGAGCAATTCCTAAAGGGAACTGGGGCAGGAATGGACCAGGAATGCTCCTGGATAGGAGCAGAGCCTGCCTGGGAGCATCGTCATGGAAAGGGATCCACCTGGGAGCTGGGAATTCCATGAGGAGAAGGCTCTGGAATGGTGCTGGCTGTCAGTCCATCCCTGCAGATGGGTGCTGGCCTTGCTGTTGGAAAGGGCTGTTAATACCCCAAAGGAGCCAGGCTACGACTTCCAACAAACCCGAAAAACTTGGGACCCAGATGTTAATCCATCCTTTAGCGGCCCAAAAGCTGGGAAAGGGGAAAACCCCTCGGGAAAGGGCTGGAGGAGCAAAACCTTCTGGCTTCGAGCGTGGGAGGAGCTCGTATGACCAGAGGGGAGGAGCAGAAACGATTTCCTTGCTCAGAAGAGGAAAAAATTGTCCTCCCGGGCTGAGTCAGGTCCCCGGAGCGCGGCGGTATTTGTGCACGGGGTGTGGCAACCCGGGGAGGTGGCCCCAGTGCTCGGATCCCGGCGGGAACGGGGATTCCCGTTGGTCCCGGAGTGGGGAATTGGAACGCGGGAGGCTTTGCTGGTGGAGGGTTAAAAGTGTGGGTGTCGCCTGTGTCTGTCCCCTAATTAGTGCTGGGAGCTGCTGTTGGACTTTGGGAGCTGCTAATTGGGCTATGGGCAGAGTTTTCCCGGATTTTGGGAGCTGGGGGTGGGGGGATGGAGGAGGAGCCACCCCAGGGCAGGACTGACTGACCGGAAGGTGCTGTCCCCACTGGGCTTCCCCTGTGTCCCTGCCCAGGAGGAAATTCCAGGATTCTGCTCTGGGCCCTGGGAATTCCCACCAGACCCCTCAGATTCTCATGGCAACACAGAGTCGGGAATCTGGGAGACAGGCAGGACATTTAACTTGGACCACGCAGGGCTGAAGGGCCTCAAAATCACAAAATCAGGATCATTTTGGCTGGAAAAGTCCTCTCAGATCATCAAATCCAACCTGGAATTACTCAGGAGCAGCTCTAAACTGCTCTTCCCAGGCTCTTTCCCACCTGGGGCTGTCTCAGTGCCAAGTGGGAATAATTCCTTTCAGAGCAGCCCTAAATATGAGCCCTGAAATGCTTCTTTTAGAGTTTGCAGGGTGTCACAGCCTAAGCTGTGGAGTCGCAGTATGCATTTTTGGGTCTGTGCCTTCACTCTTGGGTCCGTGTTTGCTTTCCAGGAAAAACGTTTTCCTCCTGGGCCAAGGCAGCCTCACCTGACCTGTTTTTCTGGCTGGCACTGGGCAAACGGCCCCAAAAAAACCCCAAAGCACTGACTTTTAAGCCTCAAAACATAGCAGTTCTCTCTGCTGAGAGGTCACTTGGAGAAGGATTCTCCCATCCACGCATTCCTGGAGTTGTGGGAGCAGGATCTCTCCCCTGCTGGAATAAATGCCTTGGGAAGATTGGGAAAGGTTGAATTTTATCCTGAATTAGTCAGGCTTTAGTATTAGATAAAAATTTTATACATTAAAAATACAAAAAATATATAAAGTAATAAAAATATTTTTTAAAATTAAAATAAAAAAAATCAGGTTTTTCCGGGGTCACAGGTGCCACCACTGCCATCCCAGGTGGGAATTTTGGGATTCCAGCAGGATGGGGGCTGTTTCTGGCATCCCTGTTGCTGATGGGTACTGGTTTGTGTTTCAGTTCTGGCACAAATCATGTTTCCACTGCGAGACGTGCAAAATGACCCTGAACATGAAGAACTACAAGGGCTACGAGAAGAAGCCATACTGCAACGCGTGAGTGCTGCTCGCGAGGGTGTGGGCGGTTCCTGTGGGATTTGCTTCGGGATTTCCAGGCTGTTCCTCTCTCAAACACCGGTTATCTCCCCAGAACGGGCAGTGCAGGACACCCTGATATCGGCAGGAGCTCTTTCCTTGCTGCTTCAAGGTGGTTTTGGGAGGGAGGTGAAGGCTTGGCCGGAGAAGCTTCACCCTGGTTAGTTCTGGTATGAAACTGGTTAGTGTAGCTGTTAAACCGGGGCTCACACCTCTGGTTAGTTCCAGTACTGAAACAGTTAATGCTGGTATTAAACCAGGGCTTGCCCCCCGCCCAGTCAAGTCCGGCGTTAAATCAGCTGCCTGGCCCTTTCCACGGTCCCTTTTTTCCCCTGCCCCCTTTTTCCCCTGATCCCTTTTTTACCCCAACCCCTTTTTCCTGCCCTTTTTCCCTTCTACTTTCCATCTCTTCCTGAGCCCTGGATGTTCCCTTCTAACTTTTTCCCCCTTTCTCAAGGACTGTTGAGTTGTGCTCCCTTTCCCCTGCTCATCCCAAGCTCTGTGGACCCAAAATGTTCCTTAAGATCCCAAAAGCACCTGGCAGTCCTTAGAAGGAAAATTAGGGATTTTAATTAATGTAATTGACCTGACTAGCACTGGAACAGGGTGCTCTTTCCCCTAAAAATGCTGATCATGGCTGCATCCCTGTGGGATGGGTGTTGAAATCACAGAATTCCAGGATGGCTTGGGTGGGAAGGGACCTTAATTCTCATCCAATCCCATGGGAGCACTTCCCACTATCCCAGGGTGCTCCAGCCCGGCCTTGGTCACTTCCAGGGGTGGAATAACCTGGACCAGGGCCTTCCTGCCCTCACAGGGCAGAATATCAATTCCCAATATCCCAAATTTTATCTGAATTTGCTTTCCCTGGTGAGTTCCACAGAAAAGTGAAGTGATAGGAGCAGACCTTGGCCAAGCCCTGCCCCTTCTGTGGCTTCTGTGGGAGCGTGGAAGGTTGGGTGTTGGTGGTGACTGTGGCTCGTCCGAAGTCCATGATTTCTGCCAGAGTGAGAGGAGTCTGGCAGCATTCCCATTTTGGCAGGGAATGGCATTTTTTGGGATCTCACCCAGAGCACAGGGTGCAAATGGGTTGGGAAATACCAAATTAGTGGCTGGAAATAAATTGTTTTTTTTTTTTGTGGGTGACAGCACCATTGGAGCTTGAGCTTTTGTGGAGAAAAACCCCTCAAAAAAAAGGAACTCCAGAAGTTCCTTTTGGGGGAATTTCTGGAATCCTGTGAGGGGAAAATGTGTGTCCTGAGGCAGGTAGGCTGTGAGATGGAGGATTTGGGGTTTTGGGTAGTGCAGGGACCTCAGCCCCCCACGGGGGAGGGTCCAGCCTGGCTGAGCTGAGATCCCCGAGCACTCTGGAGGGTCCTGATCCCAAATCTTTCCCCCATGGACCGTGGGACTTGGGGTCCTTCCTCTCCCTGCAGGCTGCTGGAAGGGAAGCAGGATAATAATGGGAAATTCCTGACATTCCAAGGAGTCTGTGCAGCCTCGACCCATCTCAGTTTCTCTCCCCCCTCTCCCAGGGCTGCCTTTGATACTTTAACCCTTCCCAGCCCCGGGGTGCCTGGGGATGGCTGGGATTGAGCACAGGAATGGCCCCAAATCCTTTGTTCTTCCCATTTTTCCTTGTCTGAAGGGCAGAGGGAAGTGGGAGCAGCTGGAGCCCGGGATTTTCCATGGGGCATCAATGCCAGGATGTGGGGAGAAGGAAAAGCTCCGGGGTTGGGTTTGGGGTCAGTTCCCTGCCAGCTGCTCCCAGGAGTATCCCGGGAAATCTGAAACTTCGGGTGACGTGTGCCTGGCTGAGGATATGGGGCAGGGAGAGCTCTGAATTTCTGAATTTTGCCTTTGCTGGAGTTGGAGAGACAGTGGGAGGAGTCTACCCTTCCCAAATTTCCTTTTTTTCTGGAATCGGAGTGGAGGGACAGTGTCCTCCACCCCTGAAGAAGGGGGTGGAAAGGCAGTGTTTATCCTGGCAGGGAATCCTGCTTTTCTGAGTGTGCCCCGGCACAGGCTCCACTCATTCCAACTGTGGCTCCCCGCCAAATTCCCAAGTTTCTCCAGCAGAGCGGGAGGAAGAGGGCTGGGCTTCCTCCAGCTCAGGCATTCCCCCAGCTGTAAATCTGGGAGCAGCTTTGGGGCCGGTTCCTGGTGCCGGCGTGTGCGAATGGCACTGTGGCCCAGGGGCCGGTGTCCATCCCACACCCCAACCCCTTCTTGGCTCCCTGAGAGTGGCATCTGCTTTTCCTCTTGGAGCTGCTTCCCTGGCAGGAAAATCGCATCCAGAATGTCCTGCAATGTGCCGGGGGATACAGATTTGGGGCTGAGATTCCTCCCCTTTGACTCAGTGGCATCGCCACTGCCAAACTCCTTGTAATGCCTTCCTGATAATGCCCAGACCCAAACTCCTTCCTGATAATGCCCAAACCCTCCCTGGCTGTTAAAATCCCACCTTTTCCGTGCAGAACCAGCAATCCAAGAGCTCTTGGAAAGGCAGGATGTGACCTCTGAGCCTCCTGGCAGAGCTCAGCCAACTGCTTCATTTGTTGAGCTCTTCTCTCTGGAATCTCTCCAGAATATTTCCTGAATGTCTGTCAAATCTTTCTCAAATCTTTCTTGAATCTCTCCCGAATCTTTCCCAGATGTCTCCCGAGTGTCTCCTCCGAATTTCTCTCTGCTGAGTCTCTCCTGCATCCCTGATCCAGCTGCAGGGACAAAGGCTGTTCCCACTCAGGGTTGCCCCTTGATGGCTCAATCTGCCAAAGCCCCATGGTTTAAAGCCTCAGTTAAGCAACACCTGGAGATCTGGAGGTTTTTCCAAGCGCTATTGGCTCACCCGTCATCCGTGGGGATTTTTGGCCTTGCTTGGGGATCAGACTTGGTGCTGGGCCATGCTGGAGAGGCAGGGCCTGGTGCTGGAGTTCTCCAATTACCTCAGTTGTTGCTGAAGAGCAGCTGGACCATGCCAGGCTGTGCTTTCAGGGATTTTTGAGTGTGTTCCAGGAGAATTCAGCCTTGTTCCCATCTTGGGAAAAGCTCCAAAGGGAGCTTGGCTTCTTGGGATGGCTTCTTGAGATGTTAGGTTTTTTGGGGGAGAAATGCCACTTGTAGGGCAGGACTGGGAGGGGATGGGGTGTGAGTGCTGGGAGATTCTGGAACTGGGATTGCTCCAAGGCCCTTTCCTGTTCTGTGGCTGGGAAGGTGGGAATTACAGATCCCACAGAAACCAGTGCCAGTGTGGGGAGGAGGATCCACGTGTGCTTCCCAACATCCCACGTCAAGAAGTTTCCTCTCTGATCCCTGCCTGGGGAGTTGCAGGAATTGCTTGTGGCTTTCCAGACAAGCCGGGGTGTCCATGGGGCTGCAGAGGATCTGTGGAGCAGATGGATCCTTGTCCCTCAGGAGCCTGGAGCTGCTCCCAGCCGGATCAGCTCGCTCATCTGCCCAGGAATTGCCGTGTTCAGCCGCTCCTAATGCGGGAGCCAGACGGGATCTGTGGCTGCGGGAGCCACTGCTGACCTGATTTCGCAGCGCCACAAAAGCCTCGGCTTGGCTCGGTGGCTCCGTGGCCTCTGGGGCTTCTCTCCCGGGAGGAGGAGCTGGGATTCTGTGGGATTTCCAGGGATGAAAAGGGGCCCTTCCTGCTGTGGAGATGCTGCCACGCTGGGTGTGCTGAGAGCGAGGGGTTTTGGGGGTGTGGTTGGGGGATGGGTGCTGAGCGGGGTGGGCCCTGCCATTCCATGCACTGTTCCATGTGAAATCAGAGAATATCCTGAGCTGGAAGGATCCCAGGGATCATCCAGGATCACCCCTGGCCTGCCCAGACACCCAAAATTCCATCCTGTGCATCCTTGGAAGCATTGTGCCAACACTCTTGGAGTTCTGGCAGCCTTGGGGACGTACCCATTCCCTGAGGAGCCTTTTCCACTGTCCCAGCACCCTCTGGATGAAGAACCTTTCCCAAAATCCAGCCTTCCGGGCACAGCTGCAGCATTCCCTGGGTCCTGTCTCTGTCCCAGCCATTGGAGCTGCAGCCCCTGAAGAGTCTCCCGCCAGTTTCCTCTTTTCCTGCTGGATTCAGAGGTGGCTTTTCCAAGGGGTGCAATCACCTTGGATCCTGTGGAGCTGTAGCTTGGGGAGGGATTGTCCTGCCCCATCCCCAGCACGGATCCTGTATGCAGGCTTCAGTCAAGCAGAGGACGGTTGGACGGACGGATGGATGAATGGATGGACGGATGGATATGGATGGATGGATGACGATGGATGGACGACGGATGGATGGATGGAGTGATGGATGGATGGATGGATGGATGGATGGATGGATGGATTCCAGCAGTGAGGACAGATCTCAAGGTGCCCCAGCCAAGCCCACCCAACTCTCTGTGGGCTCCACTCCAAGATCTCCAAGTTTGTCTCCATCTATCTTTGGAATAATCCATGTTTGGCTGGTGCTGGAGCAGCTAGGGCTTCCCACGCCCACCCTGGGCACAACAGCCCTTCCTGCCACCAACTCCAAGGTTCCCAACTCCCACTGGAATCTGGATCCCATCCAGCTTCCCCCTGCGCCAGGGAAAACACCCCGAACAAGATCCTGCCACAGCCTCACCAGCAGCAGGAGCGGGGTGGCTCAGGCAGCCCACGGGAACCGTTCATTCCCCGAATTCCTGTTTATTCTGGGAAGTTTTGCCTGGAGAGCACTTCCTCAGCTGCACTGACACAGGCACTGCCGAGGCTGCATGGGATCTGTGATTCCCAGACTGTTGGGAGTGGGGCGGATGGGAGCCTCAAATCCTTGTGAGATTTTCTAAAATCCAAGGGGATCCTAATTTCACTCCATTCTTGGCTGTCTCCTCCTCTCCCTGGCCAGCCTGTAGCAGGACATGGTGTTGCTGCCAATCCAGCCAGGCTGGTTGTTGTTTTTTCCAGGTTATTTTTATTTTCCTCCCCTCCTCCTCCCACGGCTTTCCAGCTTCTCCGAGCTCCACAGGAATGGATTTCTGTGCTTCCCAGCCCCGGCTGCGGCTGGCGCTTCGCTCCTCCCAGCCGCCGGAGGAGGTTCTGATCTCCTCCCGAGCGTTATCAGCGTGCCCGGGGCAGCGATGCGGTTGCCATGGCAACGGGACGGTCCCGGAGCTCCGAGCTGCGCCTGAGCGGGGCCGGCTCCAAACGAGCCTTCACCCTGCGCTGGCCCGGCTTTCCCCGGGAGACGTGCGCGTCGGGAATATCTGTAAGATATCTGTAAAAATACCCGCAAAAAGCGCTGTCGAGCCTCAGGAATTTGGGAAATCCCTCTGGATTTGGAAAAGCCCCGGGCAGAGAGCAGAGGTGATTGCTCTCAGGGCTGTGAATGCTCTGTGTATCCTGCACCTTTCCTGCTCTGCCCGTTGGGAATTCATGTTTGGGATCTCCCATAATCCTAGGAATGGTTTGTGTTGGAAGGGATCTAAAAACCCACCAGGTCCCACCTTCCCAAGGCTCAGGGATGGAGCTCTTTGTCCTATTCCCACCTTCTCAAGGCTCAGGGATAGAGCTGTCGGTGCTCCCCAAGTGACTTTTTATTGTCTCTGACCTTGGCTGTGGCTTCCCAGGAGCTTGGGAAGGGCTCTAGGATGGCTGAGAGCAGGAAGTGGGGCAGGAGACAGGCTCGGGGCTGTCCCTGGAGCTACAGGGCTTCTCTCACAGATTCACCAATTAATCCAACCCCAGCTCCGCCAGCAGCTCCCCACAGCGCTTGGGTTGGGCACAAATGCTGCTGCTGGTGTTTGCTCCCTGCTCCTCTGGTGTTTGCTGGGATCCTCTGGAATCATGGAATCACCAGCACTGGAAAAATCTTTCGCGATCAGAGTCCAACCATGGTGCCACACTCAGTGACTGGGATGGTGATGGGCCTGGTGCTGTCCTTTCACCCCCTGCCCTGGTGATTTCCTGCCCTAAAACCCCATGCTCAGTTCAGAAGATTTTGGAGCAATTCCCAGTCTGGGAATCCTGCTTTAAGGGGGGTGAGAGGGAAAGCCACGACTCTTTTCCAGAGGTGTTTTCCACACCGTGCCCTCCCCTCTGTGCCGCAGCACCAGCCGTGCTGTGCCAGTCCGTAGCTGCATCTGCTCTGTGCCGCGTTTCCTCCCGAGGCTTTTACTGGGAATTCTGGAGTGCAAAGGGCTCTGTGGCAACCATGCTGGAAAGGCTCCTCTTGCTCCCAGTTCAGCTGCAGGGCCAGATCCGGTGGGAGCATCCTCTGGGATTCAGGACCCAGCTGCCCCCATGTATTTCTGGGCACTTCCAGGGATTTATTTCGCCACTTCCCTGTTCCAGTGCCTGCCCGCCCTTCCAGGGAATCAGAAATCCCACCTAAACGTCCCCTTGCACAACCTGAGGCTGTTCTCTTGTATCCCCTGCAGCGTCCTCCTGGCATCCTGATCCTCTTGGCAAGCTCAGGACCCTCCCAGAAAATCCAATTTTATCCTTGTTAGGGGTTTTTACCACAAGAATTTCTGTGCAGCAGCCATGGGCTGGGGGAAATCTCAGTGGGAAATCTTTGGTGGCGACTGACTTTCCCCTTCCTGGCAGCTGAGAGACCCCAAATCCCGCAGCCCTCTGGGGGCTGGGCATTTCCCTGCCGAACACTCCCTGTTATACAGGGATTCTCCTTGTGCTCTTTTCCACATCTCCTGGAGGTGGGAATGGCCTCAGGAAGTTTGGACAGGGCTGTGAGCAGCCTCCAGCTGGAGTTCTGGGTATTTCCTTTCTCCCAAAATTCTCCCTGGGTTTCTCCCCAGCTTCCTGTCCCCTGTTCTCCCCTGTTCCCTGTCCTGGGTGTCCTGGTGCAGTTAATGTGTCCTCCCCTCCGGCAGGGGACAGTGGCATTATTGTGTCCCCCCACTGAGGATAGTGGCACTGATGTGTCCCTCCCCCACAGACACTACCCGAAGCAATCCTTCACCATGGTGGCCGACACACCTGAGAACCTGCGCCTGAAGCAGCAGAGCGAGCTCCAGAGCCAGGTGAGCCCCAAATTCCCATGGAAAACCCCCTGCCACTCCCATTCCCTTCAATTCCCAGGGAACCCACCCTGCTGCCCCGGAACTTTTCCCATTGTGTTTTTGTTTGAGGGTTCCATGTTTTGTGAGTTCCATGCGTGTCTGACTTTTGGAGTTTCCTGGATTAATCTTGGGCAGGGGGATCTCCAGGGAGTGCCCTTCCAGCCCTGACAATTCCCCTGATGCTTTGGTGCTTCCCAAATCCCTCCCAGAGGGAAGGGAGAGGCATGTTTTGGATGAAGATTTGGGCTGCAGATTTGGGATGTGGGTCCCTCCTGGCTGCTGGGACCTCCCGGAGTGGGGAATCTGCTTCTCCCAGGCCCGTTTTGCCTTTTTCTGGATTCAGAACTGTGGAAGTGGGAATGCAAGTGTTGGTTTTGCAGGAGAACGGCAGAAAGTGTGGGGTTACGACAAGAATGCACATTGCGGGAAGGACACCCTGCCTGGTGGGAGCTGGGAGAGGGGCTCAGGGGAGACCTGCTCATTCCTTAAAATTCCCTGACAGGAGCCAGAGGAGGTCAGCTTTTCCCCAAGTTAACAGGATGGGAGGAAATGGTCTCAAGCTCCAGACATTCTGGGATGGGGTGGCAGGGATGGACTGACAGGGATGGGATGGAATGGGATGGCAGGGATGGGACACTGGGCACCTGCAGGGATGGGTGACAGGGAGACAGTGCCAGGGCCAGGCCCGGCCACAGCAGTTCCGTGTCCCTCCTCCGTCCCGTCTATTTGTGTCCCCGTGGAGGCAGCTCCCATTCCGGTCCCCAAAATCTCTGGATAATGAGTCCTGTGTGGCTAAAACTGTCCCCATGGTGACAGCCCCAGTGGCCACACGCTGCTCTTCCCAGCCCACGCCTGGCAGGGAAATTGCAGGTTCCA